>OZ038379.1:173177453-173384953 GCA_964036045.1 Eutreptiella sp. 'Long Island Sound 2002'
TTCCGGGGTAACGGTAACCTTCCAAGGGAAATGCATTTGCGTGCCGCACTTACGCCACGGCCCAGTCAACCCCTCACGGGCCAACGAAAAGTACCACCGCTCGGTGGACTGATAGGGGACCCCTTTGACGTTCACCAAGCGCGTTGCGGTGTGCGCCTCCGCCGGTTGGGGCGTAGCAATCCGCAGCACTTGAGCCCGAGGCGGAGGGGGTACGCCCAAGTCAGAGCATGATGATGTCCGCGACAAGACAGGCGTGCGGAGGCCCTTTGTGCTGCTGAGCCCTGCTTCCTGCGTACACCCGCCTGAGCAGCGGGAGAATGAGACCGTACGGAACTTTTAGGAGGTTTTGCAAGGGAGCCTGTTCGTGGAATCGGCAATGAGTCGGCACCGTTGGGAGCACCCGACAACAAATGTAGCTCTTCGTAGATGCCAAGGACCCCTATTGAGCTCAGTACAATGTAAGCCCGTTTCCTCCGTCCTTCGTCGATTGTGCTGTGAAACTTGATGTACGGTCACCGCGAAACGGCGCGCACACTGCAGCTGGGCACAGTCGCATGAGGCGCAGCAACAGATGGCGCTTCGATGGATTAGACACGAGCAGTGCAGTAGTACGACGCCCCACAAGAGTGAGTGAGTGAGTGAGTGAGTGAGTGAGTGAGTGAGTGAGTGAGTGAGTGAGTGTTTGTTTCTGTGAGTGAGCGAGCGAGCAAGTGTGTGTGTGTTCCTGTGTGTGTGCGTGCGTGTGTGTGAGCGAGTGAGTGTGCTTGTGTACGCGCGCGTGTGTCTGCGGGTGCCTAGGTGGGCGCATGCTTGTGTGCGTGCGTGCAACGGGTTTTGCCATTGGCTGTGGGCTGGGGCCTAATGGGTTTGGCAGGGGCACATTTTGGTCCGAAGACGGGAGAGGTGTCGAGCCACCATAAAGCACTTCCCGTACTGTGATCACACATCATATCACAACAATTCTGAGCACCAAGTCTCCCTGGAGATGGATGCAGGACGGATAGGAAGGATACAGGATGGGTGGCGACGGATGCCGTACCTCCCTCCCATCTCCTCGTCGACAACGTCCACAGCACGCAGTTCCACATTCTGGTCAGCGAAGTTGGCCGGCTAGAAAGGAGGCATGTGGCAGCCACATGTACGGTGCGACTGCCCCTTTGGTGAACGCTGCACGACGGACTGGGGCGGACAAGGGGTTGTTAGGGATGGGTGCTGGGTGGGCAAGGATGGATGCGAAGAATGGGTGGGAACGCATGCAGGATGGATGTGAAATGCCCCGTGATGCAGACGGATTGGGACGGATAAGGGGTAGATGAATATCGATGGGGTTATGGGAAGGGCCAACACACACACACACAGGGCACACTGCAGGGCGGGACATTGAACTCATAGTTTGTCGCAGTTTGAGTATGGATGGAATCATCTCCTTGGCACACACACACACACACACAGTGCGCAGGTCACAAGATCTCCCCCTCCCTACTGATTCCCTACAGTCGGGCCACCTGGCTTGCCACGCTATGCAAAACGCGGGGCCCTTCCCTCATCACAACACAGTGTATTTGGGAGCACAAGCCAGACACCAGATGGTTGGGGCCCTTTGGGCGGGCATTGCACACACTGCATGCCTGGGGATGGAAGCCGAAGGCAGGCTGGTGGGAGTGGGCAATGCCAGGCTCTACGGACACACTACACCTCACCGGCGACCACAAACT
The DNA here is from genome assembly GCA_964036045.1 of Eutreptiella sp. 'Long Island Sound 2002'. Classification (NCBI taxonomy): domain Eukaryota; phylum Euglenozoa; class Euglenophyceae; order Eutreptiales; family Eutreptiaceae; genus Eutreptiella; species Eutreptiella sp. 'Long Island Sound 2002'. Next base: position 173,179,169 of record OZ038379.1, read on the forward strand.
CGTCAAGCACAACATACGGGAACAACTACGCTCCCAACTGATCACTACACTCATTGCACGCAGACTCGGACAGTTCGCGGGCATGCACTACCACACGAACAGGCGGCTCATCAATGCAAGCATTGCTTCCTTCATGTCGGAGCTAGAGCGCGCACTCCTACGCACACTCCTGGCGGGGGCACTCTGGACGGCAGTCCGAGCGTACCAACGGGGACTCATTACATCCCCGCTTTGTCCCTATAGCAAAGCCACAGATGAAACCGAAGAGCACATACTATGGCATTGCACGAAGTGGTCTCAGGCACGTGACACACACATACAACAAGTGCACGCACTCGCAGCCAAAATACCGGAGCTCCCCCCCTTCTCGGCGTGACCCCCCTGCCTCAAAATCAGCGGCTTAGCCCCAGATCTTCCAGCCCCCATCAACAGGCAAGTGGAGCAGCATGATCTGCCATTTATTTTGGCACTGCACACCATGTTTGTTTCTGTGTTGGCAGGTCTGAAAATACACGATCAGAACACCCCTAAGCTCTTTCCGAAATTGCGCGGATTCAGCCAGGGCATACCCATGCTAGCAGCTAATGGGACCTCTACCCCGCCCCTCCGCGACACCGATTGTCTCGCTGCACAATCCCACCAAGCACACCTGGCCCTAGGAGGTGGGTTTCATCACGGATTTGTTGCGCTGGCTGCGAGCTTTGAACCTCCTGGGCAGGGCGCGTTGGTTCCAAGCACAGCGAACCAAATTGAATCAGAGCAGACTCGTCCAGCATCTCAGGCCACACCACAGCACCAACTCCTGTGCCTTGAGGACCAGGATTTTGTATCATGTCTGATGTTTGATGTCTGCTATGGCCTGTTGCGTCCATGACTCATTGAGGAAGCCGTCTCATGTTCAAACCCCCCCCCCCCACCAGAAAAGGAAAAAGAAAAAAAATGAAGAAGAAGCGATCAGCAAAATGGCCCCCCAAAAGGGGCGGGAAGCAGTGACACCAAGCAGGAAACCCGGGGGTGCAAAATCAAAGGGAAAAGTAGGGTGGTCAACATAAGTCCATCAACATAGGGGAAAAGCATTCGGGGATCCAAGGTAAAGCAGTGACTCCTCCGATCATGGGGGGGCACAAGGGATGGGAAAACTAGAGAAATAAGGGAACATTTGATGAACCTGAATCATTTCTTGTCCTATAGGAAATGGGCAGAGGGAACATTATTTCCCTAGTACACGCCAATACCCATGGCTTAGATGTGCTTGATATCAAGGTGCCGAAGAAGCAGGCTAAGGACATCGCCATGCAACGTGCACCGGCTTGCTTACATAATGAGATGCCTTTGTTCCTCCGAATGACCATGTTACCCGTTCCACTGCACCACCAAGTAGCTCAGAACTCAGCTCGCAAGCACCCATTTATGACATGGAGGGACTGATTGATGAATGAGATGGTGTTGGCTTTAGTTGTCTAACCTTGCTGCATGTACCAATGCCTCTGTGGTTCCAAACCCATTGCACTTGCCTTCCCCTGTGCACATGAGCTGCACTGATGTGTTTGTGGTCCCAGCCCTGGGCCCCCAATCTAAAGTTCTCTCCGCAGCCCCTGTAGCGCGACCCCTATCGTGTGTGCTCGTCCCCGGTGCGTCACTTGGCCTGTGTGCGCTTCCCCCGGCCCATGTGCGCGTCCCTCGCCCCTGTGCAAGTGGTGGCCTTCGACAAATCGCGCAATTTGCTAGATTTCGCACCAAACACCAACTTTGCCTGCTGTGCAGCAACACGCCGCTTGTGGTCAGGCCTACGTGGTGCCACCAGTTCTTCTGTGTTGTTGTCTACCATGTCGTCCTATACGTCATCAGCAGCAGCGACTACCACCTCACTGCAAGGTATGTGGGCAAGGCGGCTACGTAACCCCTGCCGCCTCGGGGATCCCCTCCGCTTCAGAGCGGGGGGCAGAATCAGAAGTGGCCCACTTGTGGGCAAGGTGGCTACGTAGCCCTTGCCGCCTCGGGGATCCCCGCCGCTTCAGAGCGGGGGGCAGAATCGAAGTGGCCCACTTGTGGGCAAGGTGGCTACGTAACCCCTGCCGCCTCGGGGATCCCCTCGGCTTCAGAGCGGGGGGCAGAATAAGAAGTGGCCCACTTGTGGGCAAGGTGGCTACGTAGCCCCTGCCGCCTCGGGGATCCCCGCCGCTTCAGAGCGGGGGGCAGAATCGAAGTGGCCCACTTGTGGGCAAGGTGGCTACGTAACCCCTGCCGCCTCGGGGATCCCCTCAGCTTCAGAGCGGGGGGCAGAATAAGAAGTGGCCCACTTGTGGGCAAGGTGGCTACGTAGCCCCTGCCGCCTCGGGGATCCCCGCCGCTTCAGAGCGGGGGGCAGAATCGAAGTGGCCCACTTGTGGGCAAGGTGGCTACGTAACCCCTGCCGCCTCGGGGATCCCCTCAGCTTCAGAGCGCGGGGCGGAATCAGAAGTGGCCCACTTGTGGGTAAGGTGGCTACGTCATCCCTGACGCCTCGGGGATCCCCTCCGCTTCAGAGCGGGGGGCGGAATCAGAAGTGGCCCACTTGTGGGTAAGGTGGCTACGTCATCCCTGACGCCTCGGGGATCCCCTCCGCTTCAGAGCGGGGGGCGGAATCAGAAGTGGCCCACTTGTGGGTAAGGTGGCTACGTGACCATGGACCGATAGGCCAGGCACTGTCACTTTCATAGAGCCGGCTCTAGACTTCGAAGAATTTGCCAAGCGGACACTACCGGCTGCACCACAAGTGAAATTCAGAGGGCACACACTGCCGCTACAAGAGAGGGCCCGGGTCCTCAGGCTGGCACTATGCACTCTACAACGGCTGGTTAAATCAGGCACACTACACCCCGCCAAGGTCATCACGCACTCAGTAGCGCTGGTCCCAATGGGGGGCCCGGCGCTGGCAGGACCAAAGGGGAGATCATATTTCACCTACCGCTCAGCCATGATATCTCACATGGAACAGCTGGCACGCTACTGTGAATCCACGTGGACATTGCACACGCATGCACGAACACACGCACAACGCCCGTATGTCTATTGTGTGCGACATACAGCCGAAGAGGTGGAAGAGGCATGCCTGCAGCGTGCTCTGGCAGGCAGCCTGAATACGGGCCTGATGCCGTCCTCATCCATATGCGCCAAAGGGGGGGGGTCCACTACTTCTGCGAGTGACCTGTTTCCGGTCATTGGATCCGGTCGCGTTCCACATGCGCCATTGTCTGTCACCGTGCGCCGCAGGTTGGCAGCCAGCGCACAGCGCCAGTCACACGAGCGCCGCAAGTCCACTCACTATGCCTAGCACACTGTTTGCCAACATTTTCCACATGCAAGAGGCTGAGAATCCCGGCAGCACTATGCTGCAGCAAGGGACACCACAACCCGGGGCACATGGACCGGCGCCCGCTCTCGAAAACATGCGCCCTCCATGGACTCCCGCCCTGCCCCCGCTGCACGCTCGTGCAGAGAGGCGTACGGCATTGCTGTGCCCGCAGGCATCACAAAGTGTGCACGCCAGCACCAACACGCACCAGGCTAGCTGCACCGCCCAAAGGCCCACGCAAATGCCAATGCTTGCGCTCCCTAGGTCCCTCACACTACCCTCTAGTGCGCTCACCACACATCCCACTCACACCGCCTGTCCCCAAGCGACGGAGACCCAAGACCCCCCCCCCTCGCCTACAGCCGCCCTGCCGCAGGGAATGTCGGAAGACGACGGGATGGAAGTGGCTCGCCCCCTGTTCAGACAGGGACATGGAAGGGCAACACATGAAATAACATAACATAACAAAGCCCACGCACAGAGGTTCTAACTCCGTGGAAGAGTAGGAAGTGTGCACGTCAGCCAGCCCCGCCCACGTGCCGGGTTACTGGTGCACATCCAGCTCACAGCCACATATGGGTCTCCCTCGTTAACAGTACCCATAACCCCCTCGCTTAGCGCCGCACATCCTGTGGGACTGCCCGCGCTGGGAATCAGCGTGCCGGACATGGATGCCATGGGTGCTGCAGGAGGCCAGGGCACTGCCGGCGCTGGCGCTGGCGCTACCGGCGGACTGGCCGGTATGCCTAAAAGCCACGGGCCTGCTGCCACTTGCTCTGGTGGGCGCGGGCGAAGACGCCCAAGCGGGGCGGCTGCTGTACAGGCTGTACGGCATGTACCTCGCGGTGCTCTCGGCCCGCCGCGCGGCGGAGGAGGCGGCGAGGCTAGGTGGAGACTTGGCCTCCACGGTGTTTGGCCCAGCGCGGGGTCGGGGCCTGGATTCGCGGCAGGGATACGGGTGGGAGCACCTGGCGGATGGACCGCTGCGCCCCACCCCAGCGCATGACCCCGTGCAGCAGCCACAGGGCCCGCTGGCGGGATGGCCGTGGGAGCGCGGCTTTGCGGAGGCCCTGGTGCGCTGGGCCTTGGCGCTATAGTGGGTACCGGGCTCAGGGTAGGTCACCTACGCCGAGCTGGCCTTGGACTTCGAGTCCCACAACAACCTGGCACTCCCGGCTAGGCCGGGCCATCGGCACGCCCGACAGGTGTTGTCGCTGCGGGAGCGGGCACGAGTGCTACGGGAGGCGGCCGACCTGCTGCAGCCCCTGCTCGCCGGTGGGACCCTTCTGGAGGGACACTTTCGGTGGATGTGCGCCTGTCTGGTGCCCCTAGGGGGCTTCCGCAGCATGGGGCGCACGGAGCGGCCGGTGTTCGCGTGCCGGCCTGACATGCGGCAGCTTATGCAGCAGCTGCAGCAGCACTGGCTGGAGCTCTAGACCTGCCGGCTGTCGACCCCAGGGGCCAGCCGTAAGGACTATTTCCTTGCGGGGTACTTGCCGCGCCGCCCGGGGGGAGGTGCCCCGGCGCCCGTACGAGATTGTGTGCGCACAGCGCCCGAGGGTAGTGGGTGTGGCCTGGCCGCGCCCGCCACCGTCGGCAGACGTCAGGCCCGCGCCGTGCCGCCTGTGCCCCGTCCTGCGGCTGCAATGCGAGCAGTGCTGGCTGGCGCGGCGGGGAGTGGCACACTGTTGCGCGCCGGGGCACGCGGGCCACCTAGCGGCAGTGGCGGGGGCAGCGGCATCCTCACGGGTCCTGCAGGCGTGGCTGGCGCCCGGAGCCACCACCGGAGCCGCCAGACAAGCGCCCCTGCGTGGTGTCGGTACCGGCGGTAGAGGGCCGCCGCCAGCGGCTGGACTGCCGCTCGCCCAGCCCACTGGCACGGCTGCAGAGTACTCTGCCCTGGGTGGGGAATCCCCCCCCCCCCCCCCCCCCCGGGATCCAATGGGCGTCCTAGGGGGGGGGGGGGGGCTGATCGGGCGGAGGGCCTCAGTGGCTTGGGACTCATGGGGCTGGGAGGGCAGCTACGCCGCCCCCCCCCCCCTTCCCCCGACGTTGGCGCCCTCGGTCGCAGCACCGCCCTTGGCGGCGGAGCCCGGGGCCGTGCATCCCATGAGCGACGTTTTTTCTGTGATATCGCGAGCACTGACGGCGTCCCGGGCACCGCCCCCCCCCCCCCCCCCTCCAGTGCACTACACGGGAGAGGGATGGGGAGGAGGGGTAGGCAGCATGATGGGGGAGGCACCAGCCTCCGCCCCCCATTACCCTCCCCCCTTTCGCCCCCACAGGAGGCCGCGGAGGTGCAGCCGGCGCGAGACGCAGGCGCGGGTGCACTAGCGCCGGACGGTGCAGCGCCATAGGCGCCGGGCAGCAGTGAACCCTAGCCACACATGCCGCCGCCGGCGCAGCGGGCCGGAGCGAGGAGGGTGGGGCAACGGCGCCCCATGCAGACCCTGTGCGACGCGCACAGGGCCCCCGCGTGCAAGTCCTGCATGGGGCACTGGGGGGTGCGGCATTGTTGCTCTAGGCACCACGAGGGGCACCCTGGACTGGCGCCAGCGGCGGGAGGTGCGCGCCAGCGCACGCTGTTTGCGCTGGGGGCCTGTGCACGCCCTGCCCCCCCCCTCCCCCTTGTGGTGGGGGGGGGGGCGCAGCCAGCCTCTAACCCTTAACCCCCTCGCCTAACCCGTCGCACAGCGTCCAAGACTTTCTTTGCCCCTTGCCCTCGTTAATAGTACGCCAGGGGTGGGATAGGGTAGGCCACAGGCAGGCTCTAACCCGCTAACCCCTAACCCTCCCGTCACAAGAGGGGCCAGGACATTAAAAGCCTTCAACCCTCGTTAATAGTAGGCAGGCTCTAACCCGCTAACCCCTAGGCAGGCTCTAACCCGCTAACCCCTAACCCTCCCGTCACAAGAGCGGCCAGGACATTAAAAGCCTTCAACCCTCGTTAATAGTAGGCAGGCTCTAACCCGCTAACCCCTAGGCAGGCTCTAACCCGCTAATGCCCAACCCTCCCGTCACAAGAGCGGCCAGGACATTAAAAGCCTTCAACCCTCGTTAATAGTAGGCAGGCTCTAACCCGCTAACCCCTAGGCAGGCTCTAACCCGCTAACCCCTAGGCAGGCTCTAACCCGCTAACCCCTAACCCTCCCGTCGCAAGAGCGGCCAGGACATTAAAAGCCTTCAACCCTCTTTAATAGTAGGCAGGCTCTAACCCGCTAACCAGGCAGGCTCTAACCCGCTAACCCCTAACCCTCCCGTCGCAAGAGCGGCCAGGACATTAAAAGCCTTCAACCCTCGTTAATAGTAGTAGTAGTAGTACAGCGCGCGCACACACACACCCACACAAATACACAAACAAACACGCACACACCTACTTGCGCACACATGCACACACACACACCATGAAACGGTGGAGGGATGCACAGGTTGCCCTCCCCCCCCCTGCCTTTGCGAGCCTTTGTCGGCAACAACAATAAGCGTTGTTGCCGACAACCCAACGTTTGGGACCATGGAATTATGGAATTGGTGGTTCCTTTTTACGCTTGTCCATGAAGATAAAGATTGTGATCAAGTGTTTTCGGTGATTTGGAGCTTGGGGATGGTATTTCGGGGATGCCACTTGTTGCCCTGCCTTTGCATTTATCATGCTCCCTTTTGGTCCTTGCTTTGCTTTCATTCATGAATGGTAGCTGTGGTACAATATGCTTCAGTGGGCTCGCCAAAGCCCTCGGCCTGTGTGGGGTCTGGCACATGTATTTGACAACAATTGTATTTAACCAGGGATTTGGTTGATGAGGCATGTACCCGGCCGGTCAGGTGCATCAAGGTTTCGGAGGCTGCTTGAATGTTCTTGGCCAGGATCACCAGTTCCACTGAGCGAACACGGACCTCAGACTCCCATTTGGAAACGGCTGCTGCGGCGCTTGAACGGTGTTCCGGTGTTCCAGCCGATACCCTCTCTTGATCAGGCTTTATGGGCACCACTCAATTCTCCGGCCTGTTTCATTCTCTGTTCCATTGCACCGCATTCGTGATGTCCCGCATCTGAGCATGCCCTGAGCTGGCCTCTTGTGCCCTGCTCGTCGCTAGCTCCACTGCAGCCTCCGCTGTGTCCTCTGCAAGTTGTATTTGCGCCAATTGCGCCTGGCATCGGCCCAGCTAGGCAATCCGAGTCAATTCGATATGCCATTCCTGAAATTTAGTGATTTTATCACTTTAGACTATCAAAATGGACTTGCCAAAGAGACCTCTCAGTGGCACTGTCCTGAAGTACTCCTTCAATCTCCTTCAGGGGCTCTTGTGCCGAATTCAAGGCCCTGTGGGTCAACTCTTGGGATCCCCCTTGCTCCACATGTGCTTGGGGGTGCAATGCACCCACAGCTACTTCGACTTGTTGAATCCTTCGGTAGGCTTCATCCACTTTGATGGAGAAGTTGTTGCCGTCCTTCTGAACTCCCCTCCCGTAAGACTCAAGCTCTGATTGTAGGGCTTGCAAAATTTGGCGGATTTCCTGAACCACACACAGGGTTTTTGTATTGAAAACTCCTTGGTTGTCCACCATTTTCCGCAGGGCTTCAGTCACGGCTCGAACCTGTGCTGGGAGGGTCTCCATAGGTGTATGCATTGGGGTTTCATTCCTGAATCAGGATGCGTTCCATGGGTTGGCTGAACGGGGATGTGAATCGGATGCGTTCAAACATCTGATATCCCCAACTGGGATTGCTTTGGGCCATGAACTCGGTACTCAACGCTGCATGGGGTTGCTGCGGATATTGCTGCAATGACCAGCTCTGGCGGGACACTTGCAATTGGCCAGGTTATACGGCTTCATCATGCATACCACACATGCTCTCGGCCTCTGCACATTAGGATCCCTCGGAGGGGGAGGGTGGGTCGCCCAACTCCATTGTTCCGGTCATTGCAGCGGCTTCGGCGTAGGTAATGCCGCTGCTAGCTTCATAGTCTTCTCATGCTTCCGCGTACTCATGCGGACCACCCTCGTCATACTTGTCACAGTAGTTGAGGCTGGACACCTCTACTGTGAACGTTTTCCCATGAAGATCCGGCGGATCCCCAAGGCTTGCTGCAAAATCCATGTCTTTTTTTGTGTGTTTTTTTATTACCTAGTTTTGGCACAATGGCCAGAAAATAATAGGACCATAGACTCCGGGGACGAAACCGACCTTGGACACGAAGAAGACCAATCAAAAACAGACAATGTCAAGAGTATTAACACCAGCAGTCAAGCTACATTTCTTAATTATTCATCTCTCACCCATTTCAGGTTCAGTTGATGATCTCCAAACTATTTTATTCTCAGTAGATGATATCACACCCACTTCACCAACGGATTCCGCAACAAAACAAGTCCATACGATGACTAGTGCCCATTCCCCCAGCGAAAGTACAAATGGTACATGACGGAAGAAGCAAAAACACATTGAATTCAAGATGCATAAAAAAAAGCAGAAATCTATCAAAACCGATACATGATTCTCCCGTGGATCGCAGTGCAGCTTTCTCGCGGCGCCAAGCTGCTACCAGGGCATCATTTTAGGAAGTTCGGCTGTGGGGGTGATGATTACTCGATGTGAAGGCATTGAGTGGTACAAAGGTCATATTTGTTGGAAGGCAACAGAGTTGGATGCTGTTCGTCGCAACCCTAAGACAAGGCAGCAAGTGAAACGGGTATTTCAACCACGGCGGGATGCCTTGGTGCAGTGGTTACGCGTGTTGAAGGCATTAAACCCATTGTATGCAAACCTTGTCATTGATGAGAGCGCTTGTAGAAGTTTCTGAGTACATGAACAACTTGTTTGACTCCATATCTGTTGGCGGGCACCCCGATGTGGTGGCTAGCGAAAGAATTTGGGGCGCCGATATTGCCAATCCCGAGCGTACCGACGAAGCCGCTGTTCTGGATGCTGTGATGTTGTCGGATGGAAGCTTGGTGGGACGCGATGGAGATGACTGCACACAAGTTTTGCAGTCCATCAAGGACCTGTTGGCTGATAAGCGAAACACTGTTGTAGGTAGGGAGGCACAGCGAATGATCGCTTGCTTCATCTGTCATTTCCGACACTCTTCGTGTTTGGGGTAGGCATCACGCGCTGCTACGGTCTTGGTGTGGATGACACTCGTCATTTGCTTCTGCAGCATGGCAACCGCATTGCAAAAAATCGTGTGTTTTGCCTTGTCCTCTTCAATCAAAACTTCCGGCACACGGCGCTATGCACCGTGTCTGACTTTGTGTATTCCAATCCACAAAAACCGAAAGCCTTTGAAAAGGTATTGAATAGTCGGACCTTGGATAAGGATTTGGCAATGTCATTTGGAGCCACGGTGTAGAACAATGTAGCCATTTTGAAGAATAATAATAGGCTGCTCATTTTGCCCATCACCGCATAACGCTCCGACGTGCTGAAAGGCCCGGCAGCATGACAGCTTCTCAACAACGGCAAGAATTGTCCAACAAGTTGTTGTACAGTAGCTCCGTGTGGATTTGCATGCGCCTCCAATAATCAACTAGTTCTTCATTTGTCCATTGGTGACTCTAGCGCGCAAGTTCCACTCCCCGGTGTGACACATCGCTTTGCATCTCGTGAGGCAGCCAAGGTTATAGAGCATGAAGTGTTTGGCAATTTATACATCTGTTGTTGCTTGATATCTAGTTGTGGCAAGCCTCCTAGAGGAAAATGTGGGTGTCGATTCGCACTTGCCCGTGCGGCTGGTGAATACTATAGTGAGACACGGTCATACTTCTTCGTTGCGTGTAAAGGAATGGGAACTTGTTACACCATCGAGGTATACAAGTCGGAAGAGAAGTTCGATCGACACGAGGAGTCTGTTGCATGCGTGCTTGTCGTATGGGAGCCGAAAAGACCGGATCCGCGCGATGGGCGTGATGTTGAGGGCAACAAGCTCATGGCCTATCTATTTGCTAGCAACACCAATGTGCAACATCTTGGTGGCGAAGACGTATTAATTGTAGTTGCCAGGTACGTAGATGGGTATTGCAGCAAGAATCTAGTGCAAGTGGCAGATGTAATGAGTACTATTCGGCAAGTACCGCGAGAAGTGAAGGAGATGGAGAAAGGTGCGAGCAACATGAAGGACGAAACAACTTTCCTCTTGAAGCGCATCATCAATTCCTTAGACAAGAAAGTGGAGTTTAGTGCGCAGATGGCGGCCGTTTCTCTCTTGGGTTACCCTTCGTGGCATTGCTCCCACAGGTTCCTTGTATTCCATCCTTGGGGGCTTATTACTGCATTGCCAACTATATTCACCCACGTTGCAGGCCTTGTTCCAGATCATTCCTCTGCTTGCAGTGATGACGAGTATGAGGGGGATGGCACATATAGTGACGAATCAAATATTATCACCAACGAAGGGGTCTTAGAAGCCAATACCAACGAGCTGCTTGACGAAACCCCGGCCGAAGAGTTAAGCGACAATGATGAAGTATGTGGTGATTGTGAGGCAGAGTCCGTTGCTCCGATGATGCCAATTTGGAAGCACTAGAAGCATCTTTTGTTTCTGGTGAGCTTAATGAGTTGACCATGAGTGCCATGCAGTAGGATCTCCAGGCCTCATGTTACTCCCAATTGTACACCATTGGTAGTGGTGAGACGATACAACACATTGCTGTATCGCGAGCATTGCATTACGCTTGCCGTGGAACGCGCTTGCGGCGATTGTGTGCCTTGGAATATGCTTGTTTAATTAAAGTAGAGCACCAGAGTGCACAGGCCACACAATCAGCAGGAGGTGACGATGGTCACCCAGAAAATGCAGGCTTCGATTTTCCTCCCCCAAAACATTTTGTGTGAGGATGATTATGTGCAATACTTGGTATCTCAATCGCGGTAACCAATATTTGTTGGAAGGAAATTGCATGTATATCGTGGAGAGAGTGGAAGCATGAAGCTAAATAACAATTGGGCAATATTCGTGATGTGCACTTTTGTTCCTTGGGATATCGAGTGCCCTCCAAAGCTGACGTGGGATGCATATGTTGAATGGGCAACCCATTGTAAAAGCGAGCATGCAAGCTATTTGGAGCGAAGCCGTTTTGCCATGGTGCAGAGGATTGTTCCTCATGGCAAGTATGAACGCCTGCAAAAAAACTATTTTTGATCAAGTGCGAAAGTGCAATCGCAAGGTTTGGGGAGTCCGGCATGCGTTGGATGTACAATTCGATTTTGAGAAGGAGATGCAGGAGGTGAACGACCTCAAAAAAGATGTCCAAAGTACAAGGTGTGTGGAAGTTGGTGAGCAGCTTCAAGATGCCATAAATCGTGCACAAACACAAGACCGACAAGAAGATACATCAAAGGGGTTTGATGGTCTTTGTGCGGCTGTCCAAGGGTTTCTTCTAGACCATCCTGCATGCAACCATATTCCATTATGTAATCGTAATTTTGTGTATGATGTTGAAGACGACAAGCAATACAATGGCGGTGATGACATTTATGCACATGCACAACACATTGCTGACGGGATCAAACGCGAATATGAGGTTGTTGGGGATTCTTCTTCGTTTACGTCTCATGCAAGCACCACATCTGACAAAGGTGACCCATCCCAGAGGCGATCCTACGAACCATCATTGATTATGTGCATTTGGATGCCCGCTCGGACGAGTCATGCAAACCCGCCGCTCCGTTGCTTTTTCTGCACGCTGGCGGAGGAACCGGTAAAAGTTGGATGGCACGTGAAATTCTTAAGCGGTTGTTCGGACAATACGGAAACAATGTCGTGAAGTAGGTGGCTCCATCCGGTATTGCTACAAGTAATCTCAATAATGGTTCTACTTGTCACCATGGCATGGGATTGAGGTGTATGACACCGATGAAGGGCACGCCATTGTAGAAAATGAACGAGCAACATTGGATCGCTTACAACGTTCTTTTGCCGGATGTAAGGTGCTTGTGGTGGACGAGGCTTCGATGGTAGGCTGCGTTGGGTACCATTTGACAGCCCCCTTTTGGGACGCAAATTTGCTGTCAACGAGCAAGGCGACCCTTGGGCAAAAAACACCGTCATATCCTTGAAAGTACCATACAAGAACTCTGATTGCCCCCCAAAGCAACTTTCATACTTTTCCGCCATGGGTAAACACCAAGCCACCACCAGAACACCCGTGCGCTTTGCATATTGCTGCACCATAACTTGGTTGGCAACATGCACGTTTTTTTGATCCGTACCGACGATGGTTGCACCAACTCAACCCTTGTCACCAAATTAAATTTGCCGCGAAGTCTTGAGGGGTGATCTCCTTCAATCTAGCAAAAAACTTCTTGCGAATATCCATGCTTTGCTTTGTCCATTGGCGAAATGCGGAGATTGCTGCAGCATGTTCGGGATCCGTTGCACGATGCTGCTTTGTCAAGCACACCTTGTGAAACAACCGAAAAAGCTCACACCCTTCTTGTTCCGAAAGGTCTTGTCCTCCTGGTTGACACTTGATACCCCCATATAAAGGAATTTGGGCCACAGGTTCAAGTTGAACAAAATCACCCATGAGCAAGATGCACAATCCTCCAAAAGACGCATCATAACGTTGGCATATTTCGCGAAGACATGCATCCATTTCTCTCAAAGCTCATTTGCACTCCATTCTTCTAAGTCCAAACGAGCCTTTTTCTCTTGCCGTTGAGCTTGGTGATGCATCACCGGGTCAAGTTGTCTTTCTTGAGGAACCACCATTCTGTGTGTCCGTTGAGGTGCCACAAAGCTCTTACGTACGATGCCCTATATGTTGGAATTAGCCGAGTGCATGAGGGTAAGAATATCCGCGTGTTGCGCCTTCAAGAGGGGTGATCGGGTGATGGTTGGAGGCATCGCTTGTTGTGTTTGGTTCCAAATGTCATGGTGGTCAAATACATGCTGCATTTGAATGGCTACGACAAGACACATAGTCACTTGCTTCACCGCTATGCGTGGCATGGCATCGGTTACGACCACCCATCAAGCCACCACCCAAGCAGAAGGATGCCAAGGCCACAAAGTCATTTCCTTGCCTACAAGGATGTGGCCGTTCGTTTACCGCGCAAGGTTATTAAAGAATGCATCTGCTCACGTGCAAGCAACGTGGTGTCCCCGATGATGCGTGCACCCACGATTCCTCACCAACTACAACAACTCACACCACAACCAATCAAGATTCTACTACTCACAAATCATCGGTTGCAACATTGGTGCTCGAAAACGTGATGTGTCCTAGTCAAAATGGCCGCAACACGTAAAAACTGCTTGATTCTCGGCCTTAATTTCCTGTTGTGATGTTCTGCCGGCTTGGTGGTGCACGATGTCGTGCACCATTCTGCACCGGGTGCACGATGCTATACTGGTGATGCACGATGTCGTGCACCATCATGTACCAGGTGCACAATGCCAGTTCCCGGAACCCCTTGTGGAACTTCCGGAACCCCTTCCGGAAGCACCGTGACCCCTTCCCGAACACCCGGAACCCCTTCCGGGACTTTTGGAACCCCTTCCGGATCTTCCGGAACCCCTTCCGGAATTCCCGGAACCCCTTCCGGAATCCCCGGAACCCCTTCCCGAATACCCGGAACCCCTTCCCGAACTTGCGGAACCCCTTCCGGAAATTCCGGAACCCCTTCCGAATCTTCCGGAACCCCTTCCGGAATTTCCGGAACCCCTTCCGGAGTTCCCGGAGCCCCTTCTAGAATCCCCGCAACCCCTTCCGGATCTTCCGGAACCCCTTCCGGATCTTCCAGAACCCCTTCCGGAATTCCCGGAACCCCCTCCGGAAGCACCGGAACCCCTTCCCGAACCCCCGGAACCCCTTCCGGAATTCCCGGAACCCCTTCCGGAACACCCGGAACCCCTTCCGGAACTTCCGGAACCCCAGGCCAGGCGGGTCATGCTACACGCCCAAATGCAAGCCGCACGACTCTGCCTAGAAGAGGTGGCGCAGGCGCTTGCCCGGCAAGCCATCACACAGAAGTCCCTCTTCTTGGCACACCACCACGAGCACTTGTGCCGGCAAGCGTACTTCCTCTACAAGGAACACACGGCGCAGTGGTATGTAGAAGCGCAGCAGGCGGTCTACCACTTGTCCTGGATGGCGGATTCCCGCCGACTACGCTTCCGCCAGTGGCGAACGGCTGTCCTCCCCGAGGCGCGGTCCACGGTGTCGCGCAAGCTCGCCGTGGCATCCTCGTGTTGGGAGCAGGCACATGTTTCGCTGTCCACCAGCATCCAAGCGGAAGAAGCATCCGAGTGGCGGCATATGTCCCAAGTGCACGCAGTGACCCTTACGGCCTTACGGCGGACGACTTGTCAGACCCCCGATGGGACATCCGAGGGGCCACCGCACAGCGCATGAAGCGCTTGCGGGACGAGAACCCACCCGAGATACACAAGAAACGGAGGACAGAGACGCCGGAGGTTCCTAGTGATCTCCAGGATATGGAAATCCCGCTGGAGGACATGGGCGGTGTCATTGTCTTGACTGGATCGTAACACCCCGAGAGGTCCGGGAGGACGCGCATACCCGTGCAAACGGGGCGACAGGGGTGGGGCAAGGCGCAGGACTCGTTCCTCCCGCCACCCCGCCGCAGCCGTCTTGGTGAGGGTAGGTCATACCGAACCCATACCCAAAGTTGGCCCTGTCACTAACCCATGACCTGCTATGTGTACTCTCAATGGACACTTGGTGGAACTTCGGTCACGAGTTAAAAAAAAAAAAAAAGAACCCCTTCCGGAAATTCCGGAACCCCTTCCGAATCTTCCGGAACCCCTTCCGGAATTACCGGAATCCCTTCTGGAATTCCCGAAACCCCTTCCCGAACCCCCGGAACCCCTTCCGGAATTCCCGGAACCCCTTCCGGAACTTCCGGAATCCCTTCCGGAAGCACCCAGACCCCTTCCGGAACTTCCGGAACCCCTTCCGGAAATTCCAGAACCCTTTCCGAATCTTCCGGAACCCCTTCCGGAATTCCCATAACCCCTTCCGGAGTTCCCGGAGCCCCTTCCGGAATTCCCGGAACCCCTTCTGAAACACCCGGAACCCCTTCCGGATCTTCCGGAACCCCTTCCGGAATTCCCGGAACCCCCTTCAGAAGCACGGGAACCCCTTCCGGAACACCCGGAACCCCTTCCGGAACACCCGGAACCCCTTCCGGAACACCTGGAACCCCTTCCGGAACACCCGGAACCCCTTCCGAATCTTCCGGAACCCCTTCCGGATTTCCCGAAACCCCTTCCGGAACTTCTGGAACCCCTTCCGGATCTTCCGGAACCCCTCCCCCAATCCCCGGAACCCCTTCCCGAACTTCCGGAACCCCTCCTGGAAATTCCGGAACCCCTTCCCGAATTCCCGCAACCCCTTCCATAATTCTCGGAACCCCTTCCAGAATTCCCGGAACCCCTTCCGGAATTCCCGGAACCCCTTCTGGAACACCCGGAACCCCTTGCGGAACACCCAGAACCCCTTCCGGAACTTCCGGAACCCCTTCCGGATCTTCCGGAACCCCTTCCAGAATTCCCGGAACCCCTTCCGGAGTTCCCGTGACCCCTTCCGGAACTTCCGGAAACCCTTCTGGAACACCCGGAACCCCTTCCGGTGTTCCCGGAACCCCTTCCGGAATTCCCGGAACCCCTTCCGGAACTTCTGCAATCCCCGTACCCCTTCTGGAACTCCCGGAACCCCTTCCGGAACTCCCGGAACCCCTTCCGGAATTCCCGGAACCCCTTCCGGAAGGCCGGGAACCCTTCCGGAACTCCCAGAATTCCTTTCGGAACTCCCGGAACCCCTTCCAGAATCCCCAGAACCCATTCCGGAACTTCCGGAACCCCTTCCGGAATTTTCGGAACCCCTTCCGGAATTCCCGGCACCCCTTCTAGAATCCCTGGAACCCCTTCCGGAACTTCCGGAACCTCTTCCGGTACTTCCGGTACGCGAGCACTTATGAACCAAAGAAAGGTAAATGGTTTGTCCTCGATTTGTTCCAATTTGCGCCTTTTTCCTGTTGCATGTGACCACGCAAGCCTCCGCCTTATGCCCTGTACGGCACTCTGCAATCCATCGTCTGGGGCTTCACCAGAGCATCCCCCGTTCCTGTACCCTCCCTCTTGCTCATCAATCAATGACAATCAATGCCAATCAATGATGTTCCCGGAGTCGTATCATTTGTTTCAATGCAGAGTTCCGACGTGTGTTGCGTTGTGTCATCTTTGTTTTGTGGTTTTGTGCTTGCACTTTTTCGCACCCCATTTTTTAAGAAGATGAGTGTGAATCCGATCATCACGATGGCTGACGACGTCGAGATCCAGGCAGTTGGCGTGCGTGAGCCCGAGCCTGAGCCTGAAGCCGAACGGCTGGCCGGGCTGCCCACGTGCGGGGACCACCGCTTCGACATAGGCGACCTGGCCTGGCAGCAGCACTTGGCGGAGCACGGCTGCTGCGTCCTCAAGAGCGTGGCCGACGGGCAGCAGCTGGCGACAGCGCGCGCGCTGTTCTGGGACGACATCGAGACGGCCAAGCCCAGTGTGCGCCGCGGCGACGCCACGACCTGGCGGCAGTGGCACGTCGACCTCCGGGGCATCGTGTCCGGCAGCATCGCACAGGGCGCTGGCGCGTGGTACGTGCGTGGCCTGCCGCGGGTGAAGCAGGCGTTCGCGCAGATCTGGGGGGACGAGGACTTGATCGTGAGCATGGACTGCGTGCTCGTGTGGCGGCCGTGGCGTGGGGCTGCCGGCTGCAGGGTGCTGCCCCAGACGGAGGGGCTGCATTTGGACCAGAACCCGCTGAGCAAGCCCCATCGGGAGTGCGTGCAGGGAATGGTCCCCATGCACCGTGTGGACCGCCGGACGGGGGGCCTGGCCGTCGTGCCGGGCAGCCACGCAGGTGGCCCCACCTCCCCCCGATGTGAGCACTGTCCCTGAGGCTGAGTGATGAGGATGGGCTGTGTGTACTGCGCCGTGACTGCACGAGAGAGACGCGCCACCCGCACGAGAGGCTGGTGAGGAACGACGCACATGTACCGAAGAGCGGTACGCAGCGCGCGCGACAGAACCGGGCACCACAGTCCCAGAGCAGATTCATGCGTCACGTCGCCTGCCGCCCGCAGCCCACAGCCCAGGGGCCTCCCATCCCCTCCCTTCCCCGCCACCCGCGAGGGTGTCCATCACCACCCCTGAGTGCCCCCGATGGTGCATTCCTCCTCCCTTCCCCCAGGCCAGAGCCGGGAGTGGCGGCAGCAGTTTGCCGGCAAGGGCGACTGGTGCCCGGTGCCGTGGGGGGACCCCCTACACGGCTCGGAGCGACTGGTGGTCGCGGAGGCCGGCGATCTGATCCTGTGGGACGGTCGGACGGTGCACGGGGGAGTGGTCGGGCCGGGGGAGGACGAGCCGGCGGAGGCGGACGGGGCGCCGAGGCTCGCGCGGCTGACGCAGACGGTGGCGATGGTGCCGCGGTCGTGGGCGAGCGCCGGGTGCCTGGAGGCGCGGCGGCGGGGCTTTGCCTCCGGCATCACCTTCAACGACAGTCCACATGAGGCGGGGAGCAGCAACGGCACGGTGTTCTGCTTGAAGCGGAAGGGCCACGTGCCGCCGGGGCCTACGCCCGCCCAAGAGGCGCTGATCTGACTGAGGGTATGGGATGAAGGTATGGCTCATAGGCGACGTCTGACCTCGGGCCTGGGGGCGACCTCCCAAAGACGATCTTTTGCCCAAATGCATGTGTGACTTACACTGATCCCTCCACGTCTGATCCGACGCCTACTCGGACTCACACTCGGATTCAATGTGCACGATTTTTATCGTGCCAGCCCTGCTTTCTTGACAACCTACAGACAGCACAATACCCCAACCCGGCGGCGCGCAGAAATCGTCCTCTGGGTAAGTCTTTTGCTGAGCACACACAGTAATGTGAAACAGCACGCCTCAGGACCAGGGGCGTCCTTAAGGGACGAGATTTTTTTTTTTTGCTAAGGACAGCCCTTAAGGACAGCCCCAAGGGACCACCAACCGCCAACCGCCAACTCCCATCAACCGCCACCAACCGCCAACCACCAACCGCCACCAACCGCCAGCCACCAACCGCCGCCAACCGCCAGCGGCGACCAACCGCCAACTGCCAACCACTGCCAACTGCCTCCAACCACCAACCGCCAGCCACCAACCGCCGCCAACCGCCGCCAACCGCCACCAACCGCCAGTTGCCAACTGCCAACCGCCAACTGCCGCCAACCGCCAACCGCCAACTGCCACCAACCATGGTTGAGCACATGGAGTGCCCGCGGGCTTTTTTGGGAAACCGGAACACTTTTTTTTTTTTCCGTTAAGGACACCCCTGCTCAGGACTGCAATAGCGCACATGCATGTTTCAAGGGGGAGGCAGTGTTTGAATTCTTTAGTCCTGACGTATGTCAATGTTTTGGGTCACAGGCTGCGCATGACAGGATTGGGACAGCCTTGGAGTATGACCCCTGCCCCATTCACCCAGGCACCCTTGAGAGGTTTGGCACTGCCTGTGCACTTTGCGCAGGGAAGACACACAGGCAGGATAAAGTAGGTGGTCACTCTGCTGATTCCTTTCAGGGCTCTTCACCTCTGGTGGTGTTGTTTTAGGGTTCCATTTGGGTTCAGGACGCAGGGCGCAGGGATGGTGTGATGCAGTGTATCGGCCGGTGGCCCTCTCAACGTCAACTTGGCCACTGATGATGATACCTCAAGCCTCCGGATCATAAATTCGGGGGGAGGGCGGGGCACACAGGTCTTGCGGGATTCAGGGGGCCACTGATGAGACTCCGAAAGTGCAGAGCAGCAGACATCCCGCAGGAGAACTGCCGAGCACCGATTCAAAACGAAATTGAAATGGAGAAAGCCAAGAGCAGCACGAGTGGCAGGATCCCCAAGATTTCCCCCAATATATCAAAACTTCCCTTGCGCCTCCACTCCCCATTTCACGACCTGGGATGCATGACATTGCCGACGGCCTCTTCTTTGCAGTTTCCAAGGCTGTGCCTCCGTTCAGATAGCCATGAGGCAGGATTGTGCCAAGCGCGGTTTGTAGAAGCGATTTTTATCCAAGTGCCTCTCCTCAAAAAACGCTGTTTAGCTCTTCACACCACGCAAGCCCCCTCGGAGTTCAGCATTTTGGGGTTGGTGTCCTAACAAAAATTCCGAGTTACAGCACCGTTTGCCTGTCCTTACCTCTGTGTGGAATATGAATTTCGGGGTCCAAGGAAACGGTTGTTGTGCTGGGATCTCTTTTTGGGGCGGTGCAAGTCTGCAATTAATTGCAGTTCCACGGTTCTACTTCTTTATCAGTGTGTGCCCAACACCGGTTTGGTGGACTGTCATTCGCAACCAAGTGTTCAGTGTCTTTTTCCAACAAATGCACAAAGCAGTTTAGCAGTTCCATGACGAAACATTGTACGAAATCCCATTTTGTAGTATATTCACCAAACCAACATGGCAGTGGCTGCCGTGGACATGAGCGTACCGTTTCCAGGTAGTGCTACCGGGCAAGGCAAAAGGTCCTGACTTGGACCAAATTTCCAAAATTCCTATGGATAACGCAATATTTGCCCCTTGACATGTGGACCAAAATTGTAGATAAATGGGATCGATGTCACAAGTATGTCTTCCAAACCTCCTATGGACAGCCCAATAGAGAGGAAGGTGTGTCATGTTCACATTGCAAACGTGGTATGCCTTGTCAATGTCAGTGCTGCTAATTGCAATCCCGTATGGGCCAGTTCCATTCGCTTTGCGGAAGGTTCGAGAGCACCGCGGGTTCCCTGAACGGCATCACCGTGTTGCGGTGGTCACAAAGCAGTGCCTCTTCCTCTTCTGAGCCCTGCAAGGCATGGGGGTTTGTTTTGCTGCAACCTGCTGTGTTTTCGACGATGTGGTCGGGCTCAATGATGTGTCCAGCAGTGGCTATTGATGCAATTAACAACTGACGTTCGAATCAGGCAAAGTACCCCCCCCCCCCCCCAAAAAAACGTTTCAGTAGTTCACGATGTATATTTCCGCCCCAAGCTGACGAATGGTATATGATCAAAAGTGTTGAGCATCGGGGACAGTCGCCATGGGCTCATCATCGTTGCATTGTAATTTGTGATCCACTGTACCGGCTCTTTCTATGTGAGCAACCAGTCATGACAGGACCAGGCAGTGCCATGCAAGCAATGTTTGGCAGACATCGAATTCCACCCTCGGTCTATGTGGAACGGCCCCTGAGGGAAGGCCACCAAATTGCATCCATCTGCTGTTGACCTTCAATGATTGAATGCATCAAAAGAATCATATGCCCTGCCTCAAATGTGCTGCAACACGCGGCACGAGGAGCTCATTCGGTTGGATTTAGTTCAAATCCGACAAAAGGGACAACAAGAGCCCAACACACATAGTGTTGCCTGGATGAGGCGTGTCCTGGACAAATAGCTCGAGAGGGTGCCCCGCGCTACCACCACCGCCCGCCACACATCGCCTCTCCCACATACCGGCACCGCAACCAGCCCTGCCATTACTTGACCAAGAGCAGGAACGAAATGAATGCCCTGTGCATGCCCGTCCTGCACGTCAGCAGTGCTTCGGGGTGACCACCTTTCCATGCACAGATGTATGATGCACCACCCTAGAACCAGCGCCACGACAGCAGTATCAAGGCAAACACGACAGGGCTCAGATGATGCGGAGTTGCATTTTTCAGGCGTTGGGCTGAGGATTGCATGATGCATCGAATGAAGTATGCGGCACGTGATGCGGTGACACATGGTTGTGGAAGCAGAGACAGTACAATGCTATGCAACGCATGGTGCATTGATGGGTGCCATGGAGGCTGGCATCCGTCGATTGCACTGTACAGGCCCCCAAGCAATCCTGTTCAACATCAGCACTGCAGGCATTGCCGATTGCATTGTACATGGTACTCCAGATCACAGTTACAGCATTGCCTCAAGCCCCCACAAGGCACAAGGCCAGACACAACACCATTGTTAGTGGGATCTCACAACACCAAATGTTGCCGCCTCAGGACTGTGGACAAAGGCACTGAACGTGACAAGCATGATGATGGCCAAAGGGAGAAGGCGGTCTGCTCAGTAACCAGAAATTTACACCCCCCCCCCCACCGGGATCCAAAACATTCTGTACCTCACCAAGGAGTTTATACCCCCCCCCCTCCCCTCCCTGGGCGTCCCAAGCAACTCAAGGCAACATTCAGTACTGATTGAAGCCGCACTGATTGAGTCTGGCATGGGGTCAGGATCATGCTGGTTAATTCAAAACCTGACGTCATGGCCCCGGGCGTCAAATTGAATCCATTCATCCCGAATCAACAGACAGTATATTGCCTAACTTCCTAGACAGACCACACCAGCCACAGGTGGGGCACTCGGCTTGAGTTCCTGAGGTCACTATCAATCTACAATCAGTAGCAATAATTGGCATAGTGAAGAAAAGGCAAGGGCATAATCGGTGCAAGCCGGGGACACGCACAGACCAGGCATTTAGATAGTTGCAAGCATTCACACCTTCCTCCACACTTTCACCCACATGCTTATCCAATTTCTCATCCACACACACATGCACACCCGCATGCACACCTTCAGCCACGCCCACATGCACAGCCTCATCCACACCCTCATTCACACCCTCATCACCTTTGTTATGCAAAAAACATTTTCCGGTGCCTTCGGCGCCGAATATGCTTGAGAGTCCTTGAGAGTCCTTGAGAGTCCTCCTCCTCCGTTCCAATGCGTCCCTGGGGGGGGGGGGGGGTAATGAATTTGTTCGTGTGTGTATATTGGTTTACTGAGGGAAGTTTGTATCGTGTGTTGAAACCACTCTAATGGAGCATTTTGAAATATAGCGTTTTGTCACCATTATGAAAAGGCTTTCACAAATGAATGATCCCAGTTCAAAGACTTTTTCACCTGCTTCACTTGCTGCATCACTACATTTGGCACCGAATCATAACTACGAAGAGGGTGCAATCAAGATTTGGTGTAAGCTTGGTGTGCCAAAGAGCCCCATTTGCAGACCATGTGTGTTGGTGCTTAATGGCACTTTGCATGATAGCAATGACCCAATGAACGACCATATGTGTGTTAGCTGTTCTGCAGTTTGGACAATTTACTTCGGATGAATCTCAAAGTGAATTTGGAGGGTAATGACCATTGCCAGCTTTTGGCTGCAGAAACTCTACCTAAGCCCACTAGGACACGAAGAAGAAGATGGCCCTTACAGCAGATTTATAAAAAGTGGCATAGCTTTCAAGTAATATACAAGAACTTGAAGGGTGTTAATACGGAAGTGGCAAGGATTTACCACAGCACCAACATCCTTGGAAGAGTTCCAATTAGTAATTAAACCGCCAAAAAAGGCTATAAAGTCTGAACAAGTAGCCCCACATGTCATCAATTGGGACTTGTACCGGGTGTTAGTGAAGGTATGGGTACTCTGAATTTACCAAAAGGGTGCCCCCTCCCAGGCAGCAAACTACGGATCAATATCTATCTCAGGCTCCATGTACTTAGTACTAGCACGCCTACTCTTGCATAGGAAAGGAAGGGAAAGGACCACAAGAGAAAACGCTCTCTCCATAACAGGCACAGGAAAAACTGTCAACAACAACAACAACAACACACAAGGCACTAGCAACATTAACAAACCTACATCAAATAGAAGGCAACTCAATGTATGCCCATTGGGTGCCCATTGGTGAGGTTGTTTTGAGGCCATCATGGGTCGTCTGAAAAGTGGCGATTTTGGGGTGACTTGCGATAACCCCCGGGATGAGTTGGGACAAGTTGGGTGATTGTTTGGTGACATTAGGAGTACATACAAGCCCATGGAGACCCTTGTGGCACCATCTACCCTCCTAGCTGCTACCACTCACAAGAGGGTTTTTGGGGAGTCTCCCCACCAGGCCGAAGTACTCTAGGTATTCAGCCAGAACAAGAAGCAGAACAACAACAAGAAAGCAGCACAAGCGCACAAGTGGTGGCACTAGAGAGCTAATAGGAAGGGAATGTCGTGCAGCACTTCACACATGAGACCAATGAGGATACATAATCTCAAACCTCGGGAAATGCAGGACTAGGTACAAAGCTTGGGAGCGAACAACATCTGATTAGTCACACCATCAGGTATACATAAGGTGAGGTACATTTGCATGTGGTACTCCAGGTTCGGGCCTTGCATGAACTGTTTATGCATGTTGTGTTGCTGCTACTGCTGCTGCTGCTGCTCCTGCTCACAACTACTTGCACAAGCAGACTGCCTTGCCACCTGTTCACAGTTGATGCCTCACTTGCACGTGCCATGTGCATGTGCGAGCAACCACCTATGTAGAAGGTGGATTCCACAGCCCAGTGGATGTACAACGCTGTTTGGATTTCTTCATGACGTGGGAACAGAGATGAGAAGGATATGTCACTAGATATGGCAAATTGAGCATGTGTTGTGTCAAAACTGAGAGAGCCGTGGATAAACACACCCATAGCCCCCCCCCCTCCCCCCATGTGGTCGCTAGGTAGCGATACTGAGGAGGAGGCGAAGGACTCAGGGGGCTCCGACACGGCCTCCTGGGCCGCCAGTTCTGACGGTTTCAGCACTGACGTTAGCGACACCCGCTTGTCTTAGACACAATGCCCCCACACTGTTTGTCTGCCTCAACTTTTTCTGCGAAGGGGACAGGTCACACGCTCCACTGTCACGTTTACATGTTTTTCCACACATGGGGCCTACCGGTCAACCTCAAAGGCCAGAGGAGTGCCGAGGACGACTACCGTGCGAATCCTAACTATTTGCGGAAATAATTAATTCCCGGTCCAAGGTGTTGTTTTCCGCAAAATAAAAAAAACGCAAAAAAAATATTAATTTTTGGCTCTGTGCCCTTCGCAAAAATGGGTTCCGCAAAAAAAAATCGCAAAAAAAATATTTTTTGCCCCTGCCCCCCTTTGCAGAAATACCACAATTGCGGGACGGATGCTGTGTTTGCCCCACTGCTTGTTGCCCCAGCCCCCCACCCTTCTGTTTCTCAGACCCCATTATGCTCCTTGCTCTGCTGTCAGAGAATGTATTATGTATTATTGCTGTGCCCCAAAGCAGATAATGGGGCTAGTTCTGTGCAGCTGGGATCCATCGTCTATGGACTGCAATCCCAGAGTTCAATTGATCCACATTTGTACGCCTGCGTAGGATTGGACTGCAATCCCAGAGTCCAAGGCACCCCAGGCCCTTCGCAAAAATGGGTTCCGCAAAAAAAACGCAAAAATAAAAAAAACTTTTGTCTCAATATGCTCCGCAAAAACGGGTACCGCAGAAAAAAATCGCAAAAAAGAAATATTTTTTCCCCTGTTTTAAGTGTTGCCGCAAAATTTTGCTTAAATAAAATTCAAAACACCCAACGCAAAACTTAGGATTCTGCAAATAATTAGGATTCGCACGGTACAAAGCCGCCTGTGTATTCGAGGTTTAGATGACTCTGTCCTGAATTATGCATGGATAGCCTTGGTCTGTAAATATGATGGATGTTTCAGCATGGGGCACAGCCCACTGTACATAGTGGATTGCAGCTTCTTTGTGAAGAACACATCATTGGACTAAAGGCTGAAAGTGCCTATGGCGGGGGCATTCAGTCAATCAGAACCGACCATTGCTCCCATGTGGTCGCAAATAATTTTGCCACTGATCCAGCACCAGACTTGCCACTAGCGTCTGCCAGCTCAGACATGATCAAATGGAGCAGGGTCCTACTAAGCCACACGCTGGACACAGTCCTACTGAGTTCCGGTGGTGCAGGGGGCTGAGTGGCCTGAGTGGCCTTTGATACGGGGCCGATTGCTACTGAGAACCAGTTTCCCTGCCAGATGCTAGTGGCATGTCTGTCCAGCACCCACAGCTTGGGATTGACCTACTGACCTACGAATAGCAACATTGAGGCCTATGCCCCTGAGATTTGTGCTCCTGTGGGCTGAGCCCGTGAGGCCTCTGCCCACAAGTTGTCATGTGCACGCCATGGAAAAGGATGTGCAAGGAAAGAGAGCATTGGCTGGAGTGCTAAAATGCAACGCCAATGCACACCCAAACACCAGCCCTAATCCATATCTTGTAGTGGAAGAGCAGTTGCTTGGGCCGATGGACCAGCATGGACCACCATCAGTGGAGAAAACGGTATGCGGTACAGAGTGTGGGGTTGGCCTTGCGGGAACAACACCGTAGCCAGATTACCTGTACGCAATCATAGGCTACTGGCATCGAAACACACCCCCAAGCTGTGGAGAGGGGCAGCAAGTGGGAGCATTGCCCACAGGCACTGAACCGACTTCATTGACTATCGTTTCTGATCCTCCAGCCTCGGGCGCACACCTCCGGGGCACAGGCCTCAGGGGCGCACCGTGTTGGTGGTGCTCTGCGCTCGTGCAAGTGCTTGCAATCGGCCTATGCGCCGCCTGCTGACAAAGAAAGAAGACCGGTAGTTTCTTCACCCAACCGAATAGAGTCCTTCTCACACATGTAGGGGGCAAACACACGATGCATGAAAGCACATACGAAGTACACCAGATGTAGAGTACGTTGGTTGGATGTGGATTGGGTAAGGGGTAGGTCTGGGGTCACGTTGTCCAATGACATCGTGTCCACAGGTCTTTTGTACTCCGACTCGGAAATGGCGTGGAAAGCGATTCAATTGTTTGTGCTGATTTATGCCGTCGGTCTTGTGGTTCCCCTGGCCTTTGGAGGTGTGCAATGCTCCCCACTTTGGCTGTTTGCATGTTGTACACGCGGTGTTCCATGGGAATAAGATGATAACACACCCTTGACTCCCCTCCGCACCCGGTAGCCCCACTCACAAACTGTACCCTGCCCTCTGCCCATGCTTCAACCTGCAAACTACACTCGTGCACGGTGCTCGCACTCTGCAGTCTGCATGCTGCAGACGACGTACTATGTGGAATCTGCACGCTGTATGGTCCACACTGCGCACTCTGCACACAGAGCTGACAGTAGCATCGTGCGCAAATTTTCACCGCATCCGGATCCGGCAGGCTCCGGCAGTGTAGGCTCCACTCTCCCAGGAGTACAAAAAGACGTTCCTGGGAGGGCAGCGGGGTCAGAAGTTTGCAACCACCCACCGCGTTGGATGGTCAAAATCGAACACCACTTTGTGCAACTTCTGCAGGCTGCAAAAGCCACTCTTTGTTGCTTGGAAAACAAAGGCCAGCCACATGTGGTGCCAGAATTTGCGGCCTGGAATCCCTTTTTGTAAGAAATGAAAGGCAGCAAGAGCATGGGACCAAAGACTGCCAGAAGAGTAGGCAGCCTTTTACCGCATTGCAAACGGTTGCAGAATGTGTTGGGGATGCCCATTTACTGGCGCCGGAGTGCTGCCCTCACGAAAAGGTCGATGGCACAGGGCACTTGCCCTTTTCATCCAAATGCCTGGGAGAGCGCCATGCACTCAATCAACAAACACATGAACAAAAAGAGCCGCATCTGGCAGCCTCTGGCAACAGAAACACTCGCGCCCAGCGGCCTCCAGCGGACAGTTGCCCTTACATCCGCCGGATGCTGACGTCCACGCTGTCTGCACACTACACTGTGCACACTGCACTCTGCACACTGCGCACTCACATTTGCACCCGCCACCCCGCGCTCCAAACACCCCTTTACCCCCCCCCCCCGCCCCCCCCTGCGCACTCCCCTGAACCTCCATGTCTGTTGTATGGACTGACCTCCATCACCAATCCTGGACCACAAGGCCTTTAGGTCCAAGGTCCCATGCACAACAATTCCATCCCACATTACGGCCACACGGGGCTTCCCTTGAGGAAGTGCTGACCGGTGGATTGCCTCTAGGCCCTGTAGATACCATTGCTTCCTGACGACCCAGAACTGACTGCACTGATAGTCTGGGAAATGCTGGTGCGCCACGCAGCAACATCCGGCTTCCTGCGATTTGGGACATGCTTGTGGCCAATGGCTGGCAGTGTTCATGGCGGCGCTCAGCCTGCCGACCACTCTGCAGCCCCACAAAACCGCACAGGGACATGTGCACATGAACATCATCAAGTAAAAGCACAAGGAGGGGCCCTATCCTTCCCCCTCCTCCTTTCCCTCCCGCATCTCTGCTCCCAAATCCTTGGGACGTGGCTGGGGATGGGGTTCGGGGGTCTTGTACCCAAAGCACTAAACAGTGTTCCGTAAAGGACACCGGCGAAAAGTACCACGCACGAACGACTGGAATGGCCCCTTGATGCGCCCCCACAGCCCTGCCCCCTCACCTCGTTGGCCACCGCGATGATTACCTGTCCATGGTACCCAGGCCCCTCGCCAAATGGATGTCAGGTCAGCGTTCCACTGTGCTGGCACTTTGGACTGCTGGTGTCCAGTCATTTGTCTCTGTTCCGTCATTTGAGGTGGTGCATGTGGTGCCCGCCACACATGTCCCGCATTCCCCGGGTCAGTCACCAGATGGTGATGGTGGGGCATTGGGGACGGGTGGTGGCACACAGCAACCTGCAAATTGCCCTGCGGCCTGCGGCAGCCAGCGTTGGTTTTTTCTCGGGACAGGTACACTGCATCTTTTTTTGTCAGGGAAAGTCCAGTTCAAATGCAGGGCACGTCTGTCCGTTGAGCCGCTCAACGGTCGGCAGACATGCGCCAAACATGCGCTAAACGTGCGCTGGACATGCGCTGGACATGCGCCGGACATGCGCCGGACATGCGCTGGACGTGGGTTGGGCTGTGCTCTGGGTATTCTGATGCTTCGGCCGTGGTCACGAATACCTGAGAGAGTATCCCCTGATTCTGCGGTAATTTCAAGAAATCATGATCTGCTTGTGCCATTCTCTGGCCTGTTTTGGTGGTGGAAGCGGCAAAACCCACGATGGCATTGTGCCTGTGGGCCTTTGCGACACGCCCAAAAGGACATGCAATTGTCGGGCGCCACCCGCCCTCGCCCCCCATGAACCCCGCCCCCCCCCCCCCCCCACACACACACGCCCCCTTTCTGTCCAATGCCTCCAGCCTCCGTTCCTATAGACGACGCGGGGTCATGTAGTGTGTAGTGTATGTGGGCGTGTGGCATGAGGCCATGAGGCTCCCACTGTGCAGTCACTGCCGCACTCACTCTGCACGCGCTGCTGTCCCCCGTGTCCCTGTGTCGCATCCCAAGGCCCATTGATGTGTGTGAGGGCGGGATCCAGGGGTTTTGGGGAGGGGGACTGTACAGGGCCTATGTGCTATGGACTGGCAGTGGGTCTTGGGGACGAGGGACGGAGGGTGCGTTGCATTGCACCGATTCGTTGTCTGTGGGTTTTGACCGCCGCCCCCACCGGCGGAGTGGGGGCGTGAGGAGTGTGTAGCGCAGTGCACGTGCCGTATTTGTGCTGCAGATGGGACGCTGTGGACTTGGGGTCGCAATGAATATGGGAAGTTGGGCGATGGAAGCACTCAGGACAAGTACTCGCCGACGCAGATCACAGTGCCCGGCTGCACTGCGTTTGTCAACATCTCATTGGGGGGCTATCATTCCGCAGCGCTATGTTCCGGTGTGTATGCCCCCCGCCCGCGTTACCCGCCCTACGCGTCCCTCCGCCTCCGCGTCGGCGTGTGTACACCGGTCAGTCCGCCTGCACTGCACACACCCCCTCCTGCACCGGGAGTCAGTCGGTTAGTGTTGCGTTGGTGCGTTTTGTCGCTGCCAAACTGCCGCTACGGAGTAGGGCCGCGCCATGTTCGGGGGTGTGTAGCACTGCCAAAGGGCCAAGAGTCGGTGGATTCAGCGGAGATCAGGGGAGGACACCCTCGTCCACACACGTCCCGGACCACAGGCCCTCTGCTCATGTGGAGGTCTAAGTCGGCCCTTCATGCCCCACCCCCACTGCCACAAGCGGCAGTCCCGACAGCGAATGGCTGTGGCTCTGGTGCTCCGACCCCGGGGCATTGACCTCCAGATCCGGGCCCTTCGTACACCCGCCGCTTCATGTCCCCAGCGGACTCAATAAGGCCCCAGACGTAGTGAAGTTGGGGGTCCGGAAGGACAAAGGGGGCACTGCAGCAAACAAAGTGACAGCAGAGATCTCTAGGACAAAGAGGAGACCCGGGGTGGAGTGTGTGTGTGCGTGTGTGCGTGCCATAGGGCCACCAGCGCAGTCCCCGGGGGCGTGGAGGCCCTGGCAGCGAGGGCCCATGGCAGTGGTCGTTCCCGCGGTGCTGGAGGTGCACTTGCCGTTGCGGTTGTGGGCGTCACGCCCGGAGGAGCAGGGCCCCCCCGATGTGCCACGGCGGCGATGACCGGGGCTTAGTGCGGAGTTTGCAGCACCGTGCGGGAGGGACAGGGGTGTGCAGTGGAGTGACAGCTGCTGCATGTCCTCTGGGGACCTCCGCAGGGGGCAGATACGATGTTTGTTTATACTGCGTGCAGGGCCTGCCCTGGCCACTGCTGTTGTGTGTGTGCGTCCGGGGGGGGGGGGGGGCGGTATGGGGGGTTGTGGTGGCTGCACTGTGGGCGTGGGGCATGGGCACACACTGTGGGGCGGATGGAGAAAGAAAGGGTGTAAGGAAGAAGGTAAGAGGGGAATGTAACAGTTCTGGAGCCACTGAGTAGCCCTTGGGAGCCACACCGCAGAAGGACTGAAGAGGGGGTGTGTACGGACCAGACAGAATGTCGTACGGGGGGATGGACGTACCACAGGATGGGGCCTTCAGGTCATGCCCTACGTCATGTGTGCCATGCCCCAACCCCCACTGCCAGGCCCACAGTCCCGTAGGCTGACCACCCCTGTGCCTTAGCGGACACTGCCCCGCCCTCCCCCTCCCGCAAGGCTGATCACTCTGCCCTTCACCTGATGGCCCCTCATTCCCCCAACTACGGCCGCAGACCCCCCTCATCACCCCCACACGGCAGCTGGTTTGGTGGTGACCCCTCTTCACGTGCCCCCCCGCACCCCAGGGGACGTTGCAAGTGCATACCATCGAGAGCCTTGCCTCTTCACACGGGCACACATCACTGTACAACAGATGCAGCCACACCCCCACTCCAACTCCCGCTGCATCACGGGTGCTGCCATGGTCCGCTGGGGCCTTCTCAGGCCGCCCCCCCCCCGAACCCCCCATCACACTTTCCGACAGCACTGTGGCCGCTGTAGGACTGGGATTGGGGTCTGCCCTCCCACACATTGCTGTGCATCACTCAACCTCCACCCCAGCCCCTCCCCTGTAGCCCGGCTTCAGCTCCCCCGCCCCCCCCCTCCTCCCCACACACACACACACACACCGCACTCTCTTCGGAGTAGAGTAGCGGACCCCCAAGAACGTGCCCAACGACCCGCCATCGCCCGCGTGGTTCCTGCCGACGTCTGCCCGTGTGGCACAAGGGGAAGCATCACGGAGGGAGGGTTGGCAGGGCGGACATGGAGGGGCTGGGGGCGCGTAGACGATGCGGAGCCCTGCAGACCATTCACCCGCTGCAGCCACACCTTAGTCTATGGGGCAGGGCCAGGGGGCGGGGCACCTGGAGCACGCTGCGGTATGAACAGCCCCAAGCCCCCCTACCGAAGACAGGCCAGTCCATCCCGCGCTGTGCCCCGGATGGAGGGCGGAGTGGCCCCGGCCCCGGGGCACACGGGACGTCAGGAGGGGGTGTTGGACGAGACATGCAATACCGAGGACACGTGCCGTACCACATCATCCCTCACCCCCTGCGCCCACGCCCTCGTACCTGATGTGCCTCAGGCCGCTGCCTCACCGACTTGAGTGTTTTGCTCAGACGCCTGCCTCCCTCTGGCCCACCACCAAACACACACCCTTCATCCCCCGGGCAGTGCTCAACATTGGACGTTTTTACAGCCCATGGCAGTGCCTTTGGCAAGTGCACGTCGTGGACGGGGGGGGGGGTATCAAATACGGAGCAGGGGCTTGCTCAAGGGTGTTCTATGGCGGCAACACATCCCACGCCCCCTTGTGGGGCCCATGGCGGTCTGAGGGGTCTGATTGGTGCGTCGTGGGCCACTCCGCCCCCACAACCGTCCCTCCCAAGCCCAAGAGTTAGTGGACACCGCAACACAATCCTGCGGTATGACAGGGGCCCATCGGAGGGGGCTCAACGTGAGGCAGTCCATTACAAGAACACGCCAGCGCTAATGAAGTTGTTGTCGAATACTGACGTTGTCCCCACGTCATCGTCTGTGGCAGTGGGTGTGGGGGTGGGGGAGAGGGACGGAGGGTACGTTGCATTGCACCGATTCGTTGTCTGTGGCATTTGGACCGCCGCCCCCACCGGCGGAGTGGGGGCGTGAGGAGTGTGTAGCGCAGTGCACGTGCCGTATTTGTGCTGCAGATGGGACGCTGTGGACTTGGGGTGACAATAGCAATGGGCAGTTGGGCGATGGAAGTTTTCCGGACAAGTACTCGCCGACGCAGATCACAGTGCCCGGCTGCACTGCGTTTGTCAGCATCTCAATGGGGGGTACCCATTCCGCAGCGCTATGTTCCGGTGTGTATGTGCCGTGAGGAGGAGTGTGGGAAGTGTGAGGGCGTGGACCTGCAGTTTGTTGGTGTTGGGCCCCTTCACCCGCCTCCCCTCGTTCGGGGGAACATGTCCCCTCCCCCTCCGACACCCCCCCCCCCTCGTCTCTGATGTCCACACACCCCCTGCCCCACGGCCCCTCAGTGTCTGTGTCCCGGACGTCTGCCCTGCCGCACCCCCGCCGTCCTCCGTGTCCCTGTGTCGCATCCCAAGGCCCGTTGATGTGTGTGAGGGCGGGATGCGGGGGTTTGGGAGAGGGGGACTGTACGGGGCCTATGCGCTATGGACTGGCAGTGGGTCTTGGGGGGGAGAGGGACGGAGGGTGCGTTGCATTGCACCGATTCGTTGTCTGTGGGTTTTGACCGCCGCCCCCACCGGCGGAGTGGGGGCGTGAGGAGTGTGTAGCGCAGTGCACGTGCCATATTTGTGCTGCAGATGGGACGCTGTGGACTTGGGGTGGCAATGGCAATGGGCAGTTGGGCGATGGAAGCACTCAGGACAAGTACTCGCCGACGCAGATCACAGTGCCCGGTTGCACTGCGTTTGTCAACATCTCATTGGGGAATTATCATTCCGCAGCGCTATGTTCCGGTGTGTATGTGCCGTGAGGAGGAGTGTGGGAAGTGTGAGGGCGTTGACCTGCAGTTTGTTGGTGTTGGGCCCTCTCACCCGCCTCCCCTCGTTCGGGGGAAGTGTGCGCGTTCCGGTGCGCTGTGGCGTGTGCATACCCGAAGCCAAATCGATCGCCCGCCCCTCCGTCTCCGTCCCATCGTCGGTTTTAATTAGGTCTCAACCCCCCCCCCCCCTCGCCTCCGCGTCGGCGTGTGTACACCGGTCAGTCCGCCTGCACTGCACACACCCCCTCCTGCACCGGGAGTCAGTCGGTTACTGTTGCGTTGGTGTGTTTTGTCGCTGCCAAACTGCCGCTACGGAGTAGGGCCGCGCCATGTTCGGGGGTGTGTAGCACTGCCAAAGGGCCAAGAGTCGGTGGATTCAGCGGAGATCAGGGGAGGACACCCTCGTCCACACACGTCCCGGACCACAGGCCCTCTGCTCATGTGGAGGTCTAAGTCGGCCCTTCATGCCCCACCCCCACTGCCACAAGCGGCAGTCCCGACAGCGAATGGCTGTGGCTCTGGTGCTCCGGCCCCGGGGCATTGACCTCCAGATCCGGGCCCTTCGTACACCCGCCGCTTCATGTCCCCAGCGGACTCAATAAGGCCCCAGACGTAGTGAAGTTGGGGGTCCGGAAGGACAAAGGGGGCACTGCAGCAAACAAAGTGACAGCAGAGATCTCAAGGACAAAGAGGAGACCCGGGGTGGAGTGTGTGTGTGTGTGTGTGCGTGCCATAGGGCCACCAGCGCAGTCCCCGGGGGCGTGGAGGCCCTGGCAGCGAGGGCCCATGGCAGTGGTCGTTCCCGCGGTGCTGGAGGTGTACTTGCCGTTGCGGTTGTGGGCGTCACGCCCGGAGGAGCAGGGCCCCCCCGATGTGCCACGGCGGCGATGACCGGGGCTTAGTGCGGAGTTTGCAGCACCGTGCGGGGGGGACAGGGGTGTGCAGTGGAGTGACAGCTGCTGCATATCCTCTGGGGACCTCCGCAGGGGGCAGATACGGTGTTTGTTTATACTGCGTGCAGGGCCTGCCCTGGCCACTGCTGTTGTGTGTGTGCGTCCGGGGGGGGGGGGGTATGGGGGGTTGTGGTGGCTGCACTGTGGGCATGGGGCATGGGCACACACTGTGGGGCGGATGGAGAAAGAAAGGGTGTAAGGAAGAAGGTAAGAGGGGAATGTAACAGTTCTGGAGCCACTG
This sequence comes from Eutreptiella sp. 'Long Island Sound 2002', assembly GCA_964036045.1. NCBI lineage: Eukaryota > Euglenozoa > Euglenophyceae > Eutreptiales > Eutreptiaceae > Eutreptiella > Eutreptiella sp. 'Long Island Sound 2002'. The sequence goes on from OZ038379.1 coordinate 173,212,833, forward strand.
AGTAGCCCTTGGGAGCCACACCGCAGAAGGACTGAAGAGGGGGTGTGTACGGACCCGACAGAATGTCGTACGGGGGGATGGACGTACCACAGGATGGGGCCTTCAGGTCATGCCCTACGTCATGTGTGCCATGCCCCAACCCCCACTGCCAGGCCCACAGTCCCGTAGGCTGACCACCCCTGTGCCTTAGCGGACACTGCCCCGCCCTCCCCCTCCCGCAAGGTTGATCACTCTGCCCTTCACCTGATGGCCCCTCATTCCCCCAACTACGGCCGCAGACCCCCCTCATCACCCCCACACGGCAGCTGGTTTGGTGGTGACCCCTCTTCACGTGCCCCCCCGCACCCCAGGGGACGTTGCAAGTGCATACCATCGAGAGCCTTGCCTCTTCACACGGGCACACATCACTGTACAACAGATGCAGCCACACCCCCACTCCAACTCCCGCTGCATCACGGGTGCTGCCATGGTCCGCTGGGGCCTTCTCAGGCCGCCCCCCCCCCGAACCCCCCATCACACTTTCCGACAGCACTGTGGCCGCTGTAGGACTGGGATTGGGGTCTGCCCTCCCACACATTGCTGTGCATCACTCAACCTCCACCCCAGCCCCTCCCCTGTAGCCCGGCTTCAGCTCCCCCGCCCCCCCCCTCCTCCCCACACACACACACACACACCGCACTCTCTTCGGAGTAGAGTAGCGGACCCCCAAGAACGTGCCCAACGACCCGCCATCGCCCGCGTGGTTCCTGCCGACGTCTGCCCGTGTGGCACAAGGGGAAGCATCACGGAGGGAGGGTTGGCAGGGCGGACATGGAGGGGCTGGGGGCGCGTAGACGATGCGGAGCCCTGCAGACCATTCACCCGCTGCAGCCACACCTCAGTCTATGGGGCAGGGCCAGGGGGCGGGGCACCTGGAGCACGCTGCGGTATGGAAAGCCCCAAGCCCCCCTACCGAAGACAGGCCAGTCCATCCCGCGCTGTGCCCCGGATGGAGGGCGGAGTGGCCCCGGCCTCGGGGCACACGGGACGTCAGGAGGGGGTGTTGGACGAGACATGCAATACCGAGGACACGTGCCGTACCACATCATCCCTCACCCCCTGCGCCCACGCCCTCGTACCTGATGTGCCTCAGGCCGCTGCCTCACCGACTTGAGTGTTTTGCTCAGACGCCTGCCTCCCTCTGGCCCACCACCAAATACACACCCTTCATCCCCCGGGCAGTGCTCAACATTGGACGTTTTTACAGCCCATGGCAGTGCCTTTGGCAAGTGCACGTCGTGGACGGGGGGGGGGGGGTATCAAATACGGAGCAGGGGCTTGCTCAAGGGTGTTCTATGGCGGCAACACATCCCACGCCCCCTTGTGGGGCCCATGGCGGTCTGAGGGGTCTGATTGGTGCGTCGTGGGCCACTCCACCCCCACAACCGTCCCTCCCAAGCCCAAGAGTTAGTGGACACCGCAACACAATCCTGCGGTATGACAGGGGCCCATCGGAGGGGGCTCAACGTGAGGCAGTCCATTACAAGAACACGCCAGCGCTAATGAAGTTGTTGTCGAATACTGACGTTGTCCCCACGTCATTGTGTGTGGCAGTGGGTGTGGGGGTGGGGGAGAGGGACGGAGGGTACGTTGCATTGCACCGATTCGTTGTCTGTGGCATTTGGACCGCCGCCCCCACCGGCGGAGTGGGGGCGTGAGGAGTGTGTAGCGCAGTGCACGTGCCGTATTTGTGCTGCAGATGGGACGCTGTGGACTTGGGGTCGCAATGAATATGGGAAGTTGGGCGATGGAAGCACTCAGGACAAGTACTCGCCGACGCAGATCACAGTGCCCGGCTGCACTGCGTTTGTCAGCATCTCAATGGGGGGTACCCATTCCGCAGCGCTATGTTCCGGTGTGTATGTGCCGTGAGGAGGAGTGTGGGAAGTGTGAGGGCGTGGACCTGCAGTTTGTTGGTGTTGGGCCCCTTCACCCGCCTCCCCTCGTTCGGGGGAACATGTCCCCTCCCCCTCCGACACCCCCCCCCCCTCGTCTCTGATGTCCACACACCCCCTGCCCCACGGCCCCTCAGTGTCTGTGTCCCGGACGTCTGCCCTGCCGCACCCCCGCCGTCCCCCGTGTCCCTGTGTCGCATCCCAAGGCCCGTTGATGTGTGTGAGAGGGCGGGATGCGGGGGTTTGGGGGAGGGGGACTGTACAGGGCCTCTGCGCTATGGACTGGCAGTGGGTTTTGGGGGGGAGAGGGACGGAGCGTGCGTTGCATTGCACCGATTCGTTGTCTGTGGGTTTTGACCGCCGCCCCCACCGGCGGAGTGGGGGCGTGAGGAGTGTGTAGCGCAGTGCACGTGCCGTATTTGTGCTGCAGATGGGACGCTGTGGACTTGGGGTTACAATCGCAATGGGCAGTTGGGCGATGGAAGCACTCAGGACAAGTACTCGCCGACGCAGATCACAGTGCCCGGCTGCACTGCGTTTGTCAGCATCTCATTGGGGTATTCTCATTCCGCAGCGCTATGTTCCGGTGTGTATGTGCCGTGAGGAGGAGTGCGGGAAGTGTGAGGGCGTTGACCTGCAGTTTGTTGGTGTTGGGCCCTCTCACCCGCCTCCGTCTCTTCTTCGGAAATGTGCGTGTTCCGGTGCGGTGTGCCGTGTGCATACCCGAAGCCAAATCGATCGCCCGCCCCTCCGTCTCCGTCCCTTCGTCGGTTTTAATTAGGTCTCACCCCCCCCCCTCGCCTCCGCTTCCGCGTGTGTACACCGGTCAGTCCGCCTGCACTGCACACACCCCCTCCTGCACCGGGAGTCAGTCGGTTACTGTTGCGTTGGTGTGTTTTGTCGCTGCCAAACTGCCGCTACGGAGTAGGGCCGCGCCATGTTCGGGGGTGTGTAGCACTGCCAAAGGGCCAAGAGTCGGTGGATTCAGCGGAGATCAGGGGAGGACACCCTCGTCCACACACGTCCCGGACCACAGGCCCTCTGCTCATGTGGAGGTCTAAGTCGGCCCTTCATGCCCCACCCCCACTGCCACAAGCGGCAGTCCCGACAGCGAATGGCTGTGGCTCTGGTGCTCCGGCCCCGGGGCATTGACCTCCAGATCCGGGCCCTTCGTACACCCGCCGCTTCATGTCCCCAGCGGACTCAATAAGGCCCCAGACGTAGTGAAGTTGGGGGTCCGGAAGGACAAAGGGGGCACTGCAGCAAACAAAGTGACAGCAGAGATCTCTAGGACAAAGAGGAGACCCGGGGTGGAGTGTGTGTGTGCGTGTGTGCGTGCCATAGGGCCACCAGCGCAGTCCCCGGGGGCGTGGAGGCCCTGGCAGCGAGGGCCCATGGCAGTGGTCGTTCCCGCGGTGCTGGAGGTGCACTTGCCGTTGCGGTTGTGGGCGTCACGCCCGGAGGAGCAGGGCCCCCCCGATGTGCCACGGCGGCGATGACCGGGGCTTAGTGCGGAGTTTGCAGCACCGTGCGGGGGGGACAGGGGTGTGCAGTGGAGTGACAGCTGCTGCATGTCCTCTGGGGACCTCCGCAGGGGGCAGATACGGTGTTTGTTTATACTGCGTGCAGGGCCTGCCCTGGCCACTGCTGTTGTGTGTGTGCGTCCGGGGGGGGGGCGGTATGGGGGGTTGTGGTGGCTGCACTGTGGGCGTGGGGCATGGGCACACACTGTGGGGCGGATGGAGAAAGAAAGGGTGCAAGGAAGAAGGTAAGAGGGGAATGTAACAGTTCTGGAGCCACTGAGTAGCCCTTGGGAGCCACACCGCAGAAGGACTGAAGAGGGGGTGTGTACGGACCAGACAGAATGTCGTACGGGGGGATGGACGTACCACAGGATGGGGCCTTCAGGTCATGCCCTACGTCATGTGTGCCATGCCCCAACCCCCACTGCCAGGCCCACAGTCCCGTAGGCTGACCACCCCTGTGCCTTAGCGGACACTGCCCCGCCCTCCCCCTCCCGCAAGGTTGATCACTCTGCCCTTCACCTGATGGCCCCTCATTCCCCCAACTACGGCCGCAGACCCCCCTCATCACCCCCACACGGCAGCTGGTTTGGTGGTGACCCCTCTTCACGTGCCCCCCCGCACCCCAGGGGACGTTGCAAGTGCATACCATCGAGAGCCTTGCCTCTTCACACGGGCACACATCACTGTACAACAGATGCAGCCACACCCCCACTCCAACTCCCGCTGCATCACGGGTGCTGCCATGGTCCGCTGGGGCCTTCTCAGGCCGCCCCCCCCCCGAACCCCCCATCACACTTTCCGACAGCACTGTGGCCGCTGTAGGACTGGGATTGGGGTCTGCCCTCCCACACATTGCTGTGCATCACTCAACCTCCACCCCAGCCCCTCCCCTGTAGCCCGGCTTCAGCTCCCCCGCCCCCCCCCTCCTCCCCACACACACACACACCGCACTCTCTTCGGAGTAGAGTAGTGGACCCCCAAGAACGTGCCCAACGACCCGCCATCGCCCGCGTGGTTCCTGCCGACGTCTGCCCGTGTGGCACAAGGGGAACCATCACAGAGCGAGGGTTGGCAGGGCGGACATGGAGGGGCTGGGGGCGCATAGACGATGCGGAGCCCTGCAGACCATTCCGCCCCCACAAACGTCCCTCCCAAGCCCAAGAGTTAGTGGACACCGCAACACAATCCTGCGGTATGACAGGGGCCCACCGCCGGGAGCTCAACGTGAGGCAGTCCACTACAAGAACACGCCAGCGCTAATGAAGTTGTTGTCGAATACTGACGTTGTCCCCACGTCATTGTGTGTGGCAGTGGGTGTGGGGGTGGGGGAGAGGGACGGAGGGTACGGTGCATTACACCGATTCGTTGTCTGTGGCATTTGGACCGCCGCCCCCACCGCCGGAGTGGGGGCGTGAGGAGTGTGTAGCGCAGTGCACGTGCCGTATTTGTGCTGCAGATGGGACGCTGTGGACTTGGGGTGGCAATGGCAGTTGGCAGTTGGGCGATGGAAGTTTTCAGGACAAGTACTCGCCGACGCAGATCACAGTGCCCGGCTGCACTGCGTTTGTCAGCATCTTCTTGGGGCAATTTCATTCCGCAGCGCTATGTTCCGGTGTGTATGTGCCGTGAGGAGGAGTGCGGGAAGTGTGAGGGCGTGGACCTGCAGTTTGTTGGTGTTGGGCGTCTTCACCCGCCTCCCCTCGTTCGGGGGAAGTGTGCGTGTTCCGGTGCGCTGTGGCGTGTGCACAGGCGACCCCAACCCCCTCCACCCGCTGTGGCCGGGGGGTGATCTCCGACGGACCGTTGACGTGAGTTGGGCTCAGCCCCGGCGCTTTGCGTGTGGCACTCCGTCTGAGGCCCGGGGCTGAGACCCACCGCCCCGTTCCGATGTGCCGGTCTGGATCATGAGGAGGTCCGGGGGGACGACACGGACCGCGTTCACGCCCTCCGGTACCCGCGGGTCAAATCCCCAGCACAACGTCAGAGGGGCCGGGGCCCAAGGGCGGACTCCACCGCCACGTGTCTACTTCAGCCTCGAGCACGACCGCCGTCTGACGTGTGCCGTCCGTAGAACACACGTCGGCCCCTTCTCTTGTCCACAGACCCCGCGGCCCATCACCGCCTCAGGGCCGTCTGCGGTGATGTCTGACTGCCCAATGCCCGGGTCCAAAGGGTATACCAAGGCACAGGGGGGGGGGGGGGGCAGGGGGGGGGGTGGTGTACTCGGCTTGACCGGCCGCCCCTGCCCCCCCCCCCTCCGAAGGTGGCAGTACCCGGGGCCCGGGACAGAGGGGGGGGTCGGTCCTGCACACGCCCCCCCCACCCCCCCACACGGGCACGTGACCAGGGCCTCAGACACGAGGCGTGGGCCCTCACGCCGCAGAATGTGCCCGGCGCTTTGGCGGACGGGGGGTCTTGGGGCGGGCCCCCGCATTCCTCATCGAAGGGGGAGGACAGTTGACGAGGGGCTGAGGGGCTGTGCTCAGAGGAGGCACTGCACTGTGGCGCGGGGGACGGGGGGTGCCCCATGAGCACCGGGGGACACGCATCCCCCCCCCCCCCCCCCACGGCCACACCACAGCCCCCCAACGACCCCCGCAGCCCATCCCAAAGCGATGCCGATGGGGGTCCGGGTAGTCTACGCCGACATGGACATGTCCCCTCCCCCCCCGACACCCCCCCCCCCCCCTCGTCTCTGATGTCCACACACCCCCTGCCCCACGGCCCCTCAGTGTCTGTGTCCCGGACGTCTGCCCTGCCGCACCCCCGCCGTCCCCCGTGTCCCTGTGTCGCATCCCAAGGCCCATTGATGTGTGTGAGAGGGCGGGATGCGGGGGTTTGGGGGAGGGGGACTGTACGGGGCCTATGTGCTATGGACTGGCAGTGGGTCTGGGGGGGGGGAGGGACGGAGCGTGCGTTGCATTGCACCGATTCGTTGTCTGTGGGTTTTGACCGCCGCCCCCACCGGCGGAGTGGGGGCGTGAGGAGTGTGTAGCGCAGTGCACGTGCCGTATTTGTGCTGCAGATGGGACGCTGTGGACTTGGGGTTACAATCGCAATGGGCAGTTGGGCGATGGAAGCACTCAGGACAAGTACTCGCCGACGCAGATCACAGTGCCCGGCTGCACTGCGTTTGTCAACATCTCATTGGGGTATTTTCATTCCGCAGCGCTATGTTCCGGTGTGTATGCCCCCCGCCCGCGTTACCCGCCCTACGCGTCCCTCCGCCTCCGCGTCGGCGTGTGTACACCGGTCAGTCCGCCTGCACTGCACACACCCCCTCCTGCACCGGGAGTCAGTCGGTTACTGTTGCGTAGGTGTGTTTTGTCGCTGCCAAACTGCCGCTACGGAGTAGGGCCGCGCCATGTTCGGGGGTGTGTAGCACTGCCAAAGGGCCAAGAGTCGGTGGATTCAGCGGAGATCAGGGGAGGACACCCTCGTCCACACACGTCCCGGACCACAGGCCCTCTGCTCATGTGGAGGTCTAAGTCGGCCCTTCATGCCCCACCCCCACTGCCACAAGCGGCAGTCCCGACAGCGAATGGCTGTGGCTCTGGTGCTCCGGCCCCGGGGCATTGACCTCCAGATCCGGGCCCTTCGTACACCTGCCGCTTCATGTCCCCAGCGGACTCAATAAGGCCCCAGACGTAGTGAAATTGGGGGTCCGGAAGGACAAAGGGGGCACTGCAGCAAACAAAGTGACAGCAGAGATCTCTAGGACAAAGAGGAGACCCGGGGTGGAGTGTGTGTGTGCGTGTGTGCGTGCCATAGGGCCACCAGCGCAGTCCCCGGGGGCGTGGAGGCCCTGGCAGCGAGGGCCCATGGCAGTGGTCGTTCCCGCGGTGCTGGAGGTGCACTTGCCGTTGCGGTTGTGGGCGTCACGCCCGGAGGAGCAGGCCCGTGGACGGCACGTTCCCGTGCACGTGCATCAGAGGGTACAACCGGCCACACCGGGAGTAGAGCGCTGGAGCTCCGCTGTGGTATGGGGTCTTGGGCCCCTGTAGTGCAGCTGCAGTGGCACACTCAAATGCCTTTTTACAAGTCAATGCCAGACATGCGGTTTGCGTGCGAAGGAGACAGAGTGTGTGAGGAACATGGGAGGTGGTAGTCCCCTGCCAGGGACCATGTGTTGGCCGATTCAAGTGTGCAGAGAGGACCCCCCATGATCCGGTATTGGCTGATGGTGGTAGGGCATTGCCCGATGATATGACCGATGGCCAGCAAGGCCAGTGGTTACCAAGACCACACACAATGTCGTACGGGGGGATGGACGTACCGCAGGATCGGGCCTTCATGCCATGCCCGACGTCATGTGTGCCATGCCCCAACCCCCACTGCCAGGCCCACAGTCCCTTAGGCTGACCACCCCTGTGCCTTAGAGGACACTGCCCCGCCCTCCCCCTCCCGCAAGGGTGGTCACTCTGCCCTTCACCTGATGGCCCCTCATTCCCCCAACTACGGCCGCAGACCCCCCTCATCACCCCCACACGGCAGCTGGTTTGGTGGTGACCCCTCTTCACGTGCCCCCCCGCACCCCAGGGGACGTTGCAAGTGCATACCATCGAGAGCCTTGCCTCTTCACACGGGGACACATCACAACAAAGTACTGGAATTTTCAGCAACCATTCAAAGTCCACCAGGAAATAACATCAACCGGGGACGTCCTGATTTTCTGTGTTTAAGGGATTTCAGGAAAGAGGATGTCCTGATTTGCTGTTTTCAGGCAATTTCAGGACAGTGGACGTCCTGAATAGCCGTTTTAATTGAAAGTCAGGACACGGGAAGTCCTCATTTGCTGTTGTATGAGACTTCCAGGACAGGGGATGTCTTGACTTGCTTTTTTGTGAGATTTTCAGGACGGGGGGTGTCCTGATGTGTTGTGATGAAGGGATTACAGGACAGGGGACGTCCTGATTTGCTATTTTAACAAAATTTCGGGGCGGCGGATGTCCTGATTTACTATGAGCAGCGGGCTTCAGGACGTCCTGAGACAATCAGGACACTTTCAGTGAAGAGGACGTCCTGATTTGCGGTTTTAATGGAATTTCAGGACAGCGGATGTCCTGATTTGCTGTTTTGATAGGGTTTCAGGGCAAGGGACGTCCTGAATTGCTGTTTTGTGAGAACCTCAGGAGAGGGGACGTCCTGGTTTGCTGGGTTTAGGTGATTTCAGGACAGGGGATGTGCTAACTTGCAGCTTTAAGAGGCATTCAGGACCGCGGACAACCTGATTTGCTGCTCTTAGGTACTTTCAGCGGCAGTCCCACAGCCACTCCCTCTTCCACACCCACTCACACACCCACTCCCACGCCCACTCACACGCCCACTCACACCCCCAGTTGCAGTCCCACTTTCACCCCCACCCTCACCCCCACTTTCACACCCACTCCCATACCCACTCCCACGCCTATTCCCACATCAAGTTCAAGCCACGCCCCGCCGGTCCCATCAAATTCCCTGCGACCTGATGCACAGTGCTTTCCCAACGGAGCCGGGCACACTTTGATTCAGTTGCGGTGCTCGAAGCAGCACTTCATTGCCACATACAATTGTGTGGAGGCCGAGTGTGGTGTGCTCGAGTGTCCCGGGCTCACAAAGACGGAGGCCCTGACCAGCTGCCCCAATCTTGTGGATGAATATGAGCTGCAGTGACATGCCTCCCTCCCTTTGTGCAGCTGTGCCCTCTGGCATCCCCCAGGCATTCCTCACTCTGGCTGTACTCCATTGTGCATGTGACTCAGATAGGGCACATGGTACCACAGCGGCTGTTACAACATACCCATCCTGTGGGACGTGCACTATATTGCACCGTGTGTGCATATATTCCCTGGGCACTAGCAGTTCAACCCGCTCTGGAAGCTTCTGCCTCTCCCCCCGTCCCCCCCCCTCCCCCAGCATCTCAGGGTCGCCGCAGCCCCTGGTTTTCCGCAGTGGAGCAGTAGCTGCTGTGTTACACTGCAAAAAGCATGTCTGCCTGTGGGCATGCCAGCCGCTGCCCCTTCCAGCAGGCTGAGTAGCACGTGTTATGTTGCTAGAGTGCCATCCCAAAGGTCACCCGGAAGTCAATCCTGAAGTCAATCCCGAAGCCCTCCGAAACTGATGCCCAAGCCTTCCCTCCCCACGTACTGTGCTGCATGAATGTTTGTTTGTTTTGCTTCCCTGACCACAAAGGCCGGAGGTGGGCCTGGGCAATCCGGACCGGCAGCCATCTCTTGCCCACATACATACCACCCGTCACCAACACGCAGGATCAAAAATAATCTTCATGTGTCCACCCCCCAATTGTGGGTCGGCCGAGCCAATAATTTTCACCGGTCGCTTTGTTTCTTAGTGCGCCTTGGCCCCCGGCGCCCACCGCCACTTACAACCAAAAGTCCTGCTCATGCACACCCAGAAATACAGGAGTAAGGGGCACATGAGCATGGATGACCATTTCAGTTACCCGCACTTGGTTCGGATGTCCAGTTTATCAGTCTCACCTTTTTACGGGTCCTCGCCATTCTCTTACCACGAGCAACGAGTGATGGGCGCCTGCCAGGACAACATCCGGCAGTGGAATCTCACCACCGGCGAGCTGCTTGCGGTGTATGGGACACAGCATGAGGTTGTCAAGTCCCTCGCCATCTCTGACGATGGCCTGTGGCTTGCAGCCCAATGGGACACGTTCTGAAGGTGATTGATCTCACTGCGCTGGACCCCGATGTCTCGAGGTTCAAGATCGCTGGCCATGTCGGATCTGTCCGTTGCGTGGCATTCGCTCCTGGGGGCACACCATGCGCTGCGCTTGCGCTGTGCGAAAAGTAGTCTGTTTCTACCACACACAGCCGTTTCTTTTGTCGTATGATTGGCATGGGCACCCATATCTCCCGACACGGGAAAGGCGCCAACACGAAGCATTTTTGCGGTTCAACGACAGTGTTGCCTCTTTTGTGCCCACTGAGTGTCCTGAAGCGGGGGGGGGGGGGGCGTATGGGGTATATTCGGAAAGCCTTTTTCAAGGGCTATTTGGAATACCCGGGTCTGCATGCTGAAGTGACAATATGATGGAGAATTTCGTCCATTTTGGACAGTGCATCATGTGCCTGACACCTTGTTTTGTCAACAGGCATTTTCCTATGCCTGCATACAAATTCTCCCCATGTGCTGTCGCCTCCCCTGATGAACCACAGAAGCAGTGAGTTTGTTGAAGCTGCCAATTGGTGAAAAATGGCACGCATCTGAGTTGAAGGCCCATTGTTGTACCCTGGGCACCGACACCGTGGTGGTCTGGCCGGAAAGCGTTGCATGAAAGGGTTTGAATGAAACTGCATCTGCATTGATTGCTGATTTTTATAGGTGCACGAGTCTTATTTATCCACATTCACACATATTTTCAGAGTTTTTGAATGGGAACGCTTAAAAAATATGTCCCCGCCAATAAACATGGTGATGTGTGCCCAAATGGGGTCCCTGCTCTTGCAGACAACGAGTCTGATGCTGAATAAATTTTGCTGAATTGTGCAATGCATGCCGTGTATGACTCACTCAGTTTGCTCACCGATTTCTTGCAAGTGGAAACTCCCCATATGGTATCCCAACCTCATTTCAATGCCCTTTGTATGCAGGTTTGTAAAGGTATACACGTACCCACCCACCCCAGGGGACGATATTTTTTCCTAATGGAATCAAATGTGCAGAAAAGGCGCAAAAATGCCAATTGCTCCAAAAAAAAACGCCAATTCCTCCGAGTTGGCACATACCAACCGTATCCGAGAGATATAGGATCGTAGTCCGTATGTTGGGGGGTACTATGGCCTCTGTGCCTCATTGCAAAATCATTTGTCCTCCCCTACTTGGTATACGGTGATACATTTTCAGGGTATATTGATTACAATATATTTCTTGTGACACACCAGCAGTTTGAGAACACATGACGGTTGCAACTCCTGTTTTTGAATTGAGCATGCATGCTTCGGCAGGTGGGTGGTTTTCAGGTTGTTCACAGGATAATTACCATAACAATTGGTGCTGTGCGCGCGCTGTGCGAAAATGTCCCCCCGGATGCGTCGGCGATAGCAGTCCGTGGCAGCAATTACGTGATTAAAGTGTGGGGAGTGCCCACTGGGCAGCTGCTGTACACGCTTACCACGCACAGCCACACAATTGCGTCTGTGAAGTTTGTGGCTTATGGGGCTGCGATAGTATACAACTCCGAGGATGGCACCATCCGTGTGTGGAGGGCTGGGAATGGGGAGCCACTCGTAAAGCCGATCCGCCACCCCCGCATTCGGTCCGCAATCGGTGCTGTTCCTTTGACGGTTTTTTGTCAAGGCTATCGACTCACATCAGTCAGCGAAAGTGCAAGTGCATGACCTGGGCACAGGGGATCTCGTTCGCAAATTCTCGCTGCAGCCGTGCACAAGTAGTCAATTGTGGTGGTTGCCGCCTGACGGACACCAGATAATTGCCATTCAAGGGATTGATGTCCAGTCTTGCAGTGCTGGAACAGGGGCCCGTTTCCCCTACACCTCCGTTGCTGACATGCATTATTTACATCGATCCATCGATGTAAATACCACGGATGCGGTATTCTTCAATGGTGGCCGTCGGCGTTTCGTTTTTTCAAGATATGGGTATTTCACTCCCTTTGTTGTAGATGCGGCCAGTTTGCAAATAGGAGCAAGATGCCAGATCTTGACGGTCAAAGTGTTCTGGGTTGTGCGCCTGACCTCGCATGGGTTCTGAGGACTCTGAAACGTGACCTTGATCTGAAATGCGTTTTGGTACCCAGATAGGCCCACTCTCTCTCCCAGTCTCAATCCCACTCACACAGCGGACACTCACACTGCCACTCCAACTCCTACTCGCAATGCCAGTCCCACAGCCACTCCCTCTTCCACACCCACTCACACACCCGCAACTACAGCTCTGTGAGGCCCACAGACTGCCGCCGTGCCCCATTTGCGCACGCACACAACGGGGGGTAAGGCACTGTTGTGCGAGGGGGCACCACAAAGTATGCACCCCAGTCCAGCCATCCAGGAAGCGTTGCTCCTCTCAACAGCCGAAGCGCCCATATAAGCGCCCACGAGTTGGGCCTTCACAGACACGTCAAGCCTCTTTGAGGTCTCCACACCAACCCCCAACGCCTCCCGCCCCCAAGCGGCGGAGGCCCAAAACGCCATCCCCGCCCTCCCCACCAACCCCTGTTCCACAGGGGCTGGCAGAGACGCCGGATACGGAAGCAATCTGCCGCCAGCTTTTTCTGGGGGCACACGGAAGGGCCAGCTCCGAGGTTACCTAACCGTACACACACAGAGGTTCTGATTCCGCAGAAGGGATGGATCACAGGCGCAAAGAGGCGACAGCAAACTGAGCCGAATACACCTGCCATCTCATGGCTGCATATGGATCTACCTCGTAAATAGTACAGATCACACCCACTCACACACCCACTCCCACGCCCACTCACACACCCACTCACACGCCCACTCACACCCCCAGTTGCAGTCCCACTTTCACCCCCACCCTCACCCCCACTTTCACACCTACTCCCATACCCACTCCCACGCCTATTCCCACATCAAGTTCAAGCCACGCCCCGCCGGTCCCATCAAATTCCCTGCGACCTGATGCACAGTGCTTTCCCAACGGAGCCGGGCACACTTTGATTCAGTTGCGGTGCTCGAAGCAGCACTTCATTGCCACATACAATTGTGTGGAGGCCGAGTGTGGTGTGCTCGAGTGTCCCGGGCTCACAAAGACGGAGGCCCTGACCAGCTGCCCCAATCTTGTGGATGAATATGAGCTGCAGTGACATGCCTCCCTCCCTTTGTGCAGCTGTGCCCTCTGGCATCCCCCAGGCATTCCTCACTCTGGCTGTACTCCATTGTGCATGTGACTCAGATAGGGCACATGGTACCACAGCGGCTGTTACAACATACCCATCCTGTGGGACGTGCACTATATTGCACCGTGTGTGCATATATTCCCTGGGCACTAGCAGTTCAACCCGCTCTGGAAGCTTCTGCAACCCTCTCCCCCCGTCCCCCCCCCTCCCCCAGCATCTCAGGGTCGCCGCAGCCCCTGGTTTTCCGCAGTGGAGCAGTAGCTGCTGTGTTACACTGCAAAAAGCATGTCTGCCTGTGGGCATGCCAGCCGCTGCCCCTTCCAGCAGGCTGAGTAGCACGTGTTATGTTGCTAGAGTGCCATCCCAAAGGTCACCCGGAAGTCAATCCTGAAGTCAATCCCGAAGCCCTCCGAAACTGATGCCCAAGCCTTCCCTCCCCACGTACTGTGCTGCATGAATGTTTGTTTGTTTTGCTTCCCTGACCACAAAGGCCGGAGGTGGGCCTGGGCAATCCGGACCGGCAGCCATCTCTTGCCCACATACATACTACCCGTCACCAACACGCAGGATCAAAAATAATCTTCATGTGTCCACCCCCCAATTGTGGGTCGGCCGAGCCAATAATTTTCACCGGTCGCTTTGTTTCTTAGTGCGCCTTGGCCCCCGGCGCCCACCGCCACTTACAACCAAAAGTCCTGCTCATGCACACCCAGAAATACAGGAGTAAGGGGCACATGAGCATGGATGACCATTTCAGTTACCCGCACTTGGTTCGGATGTCCAGTTTATCAGTCTCACCTTTTTACGGGTCCTCGCCATTCTCTTACCACGAGCAACGAGTGATGGGCGCCTGCCAGGACAACATCCGGCAGTGGAATCTCACCACCGGCGAGCTGCTTGCGGTGTATGGGACACAGCATGAGGTTGTCAAGTCCCTCGCCATCTCTGACGATGGCCTGTGGCTTGCAGCCCAATGGGACACGTTCTGAAGGTGATTGATCTCACTGCGCTGGACCCCGATGTCTCGAGGTTCAAGATCGCTGGCCATGTCGGATCTGTCCGTTGCGTGGCATTCGCTCCTGGGGGCACACCATGCGCTGCGCTTGCGCTGTGCGAAAAGTAGTCTGTTTCTACCACACACAGCCGTTTCTTTTGTCGTATGATTGGCATGGGCACCCATATCTCCCGACACGGGAAAGGCGCCAACACGAAGCATTTTTGCGGTTCAACGACAGTGTTGCCTCTTTTGTGCCCACTGAGTGTCCTGAAGCGGGGGGGGGGGGGGGCGTATGGGGTATATTCGGAAAGCCTTTTTCAAGGGCTATTTGGAATACCCGGGTCTGCATGCTGAAGTGACAATATGATGGAGAATTTCGTCCATTTTGGACAGTGCATCATGTGCCTGACACCTTGTTTTGTCAACAGGCATTTTCCTATGCCTGCATACAAATTCTCCCCATGTGCTGTCGCCTCCCCTGATGAACCACAGAAGCAGTGAGTTTGTTGAAGCTGCCAATTGGTGAAAAATGGCACGCATCTGAGTTGAAGGCCCATTGTTGTACCCTGGGCACCGACACCGTGGTGGTCTGGCCGGAAAGCGTTGCATGAAAGGGTTTGAATGAAACTGCATCTGCATTGATTGCTGATTTTTATAGGTGCACGAGTCTTATTTATCCACATTCACACATATTTTCAGAGTTTTTGAATGGGAAAGCTTAAAAAATATGTCCCCGCCAATAAACATGGTGATGTGTGCCCAAATGGGGTCCCTGCTCTTGCAGACAACGAGTCTGATGCTGAATAAATTTTGCTGAATTGTGCAATGCATGCCGTGTATGACTCACTCAGTTTGCTCACCGATTTCTTGCAAGTGGAAACTCCCCATATGGTATCCCAACCTCATTTCAATGCCCTTTGTATGCAGGTTTGTAAAGGTATACACGTACCCACCCACCCCAGGGGACGATATTTTTTCCTAATGGAATCAAATGTGCAGAAAAGGCGCAAAAATGCCAATTGCTCCAAAAAAAAACGCCAATTCCTCCGAGTTGGCACATACCAACCGTATCCGAGAGATATAGGATCGTAGTCCGTATGTTGGGGGGTACTATGGCCTCTGTGCCTCATTGCAAAATCATTTGTCCTCCCCTACTTGGTATACGGTGATACATTTTCAGGGTGAATTGATTACAATATATTTGTTGTGACACACCAGCAGTTTGAGAACACATGGCGGTTATGGGTGGCTGTCTGTATCCCATGACGTGTAGCATCTTTTATGAACGTTTGCATTCGCTTACTAATCCACTTTTGGGCTTTCTACTGGGCTTGAAGGATAACATACTGTCTTCCACACACCCCTCCACTGCAAACATGGGTATGTACACATAACCTACGGCAATGCCATGCCTTTTCTCCAAACTATGTCCAAAATTTTTTTACAAACCACCAACAAAAACAAAATTTACGCACACTACACCCTGCATTTTGGCACACTTCCAAGACAAATCAGACATGTACGTTTTTTTTAATAGAAGCGCCGAGTTTTGAAGATGCTATATAGTGCGTAGCCGTTGTCATAGTAGCTGTTAGCTTTGCCACTACGCATTGAGTGTTGTAACCAACATAAAAAGTGAAACCCATCTCTTTACATCTCAGTCGGAGACAATGCTGCACGGGCCAATGTGTCTTTTTGCAAACAAATGACTTACATTTGGCATTAATGTTGCTTTTCCATGTCCGGCACCCAATGCACGCCCGTGTGCCAGCACTTAGATATAGAGAACGGATCGGATGCAGTTGAGGGGGGGGGCTTTCTATTTGTCCCAATAGCATTGTCCACAACGCAACGAAAAGCAACAAAAGGGACCAACCAAAAATTGAATGGAATTTTGTTTGAATGGAACAATCGTCAAAAGAGCCATTCGAC
The DNA here is from genome assembly GCA_964036045.1 of Eutreptiella sp. 'Long Island Sound 2002'. Classification (NCBI taxonomy): domain Eukaryota; phylum Euglenozoa; class Euglenophyceae; order Eutreptiales; family Eutreptiaceae; genus Eutreptiella; species Eutreptiella sp. 'Long Island Sound 2002'. The sequence goes on from OZ038379.1 coordinate 173,229,051, forward strand.
AAACGGATGTATAATGCTACCTAACCCATTACCTTGACACCCCCACCCTCACATATTGAGGTACCCCCCATTGGCCCTCCTCCACTAGCTAGGCTGCGATAGTCATATCTTGGGTTACACTAACCAAGGGGATTGAGATTGTCAAGCTTGTCAACAATTGTTGCTTGTCTACATCCATCACTTGGAGAAGTGTGAGGAAGGAGCTGATGGCTGAAAGGCATCGCATCCTATGTAGTCTATGAGCCCTAATCCAGCTCCTAACAAGTCCTTGACTGTGGAGTCTCGGTATTTGAGAGATAGCTTGAATTTGGTGTTAATCGGCACCTTCCAACTTTGCCCCAGGGCTATGAGGGGCAGAGCCACTAGAGGTGAGTGTGGGTTAACGTGAAGACTTTTTCCAACTTGGCTAAGGATCCAAACCTAGCACCTAGGCTCCATGATCATGACAATCTTTGAATTGATGTATGAAGATGTTACTTTCTCTGTGTCGTTGAAACACGGACAAGCCGCACGTAGCGGTGTGTGTGTAGGGAGGTGTGCAAGGTCAGGAAGTATACACCGCCATATTTACTATTAAAATGCATGGCGGCTATGGGCTGACACTACAGCATAGGGTTTGGTTTGAGTAGATAAGTTGTCGGTGTGAAGGTATGGTAAAGGGACTTCCGGTTTTGTTTCAAATTTGGTGACACGAGTCTAGGGACATAAGGGTGCACAATCCTTGTAAGGAGACAACCTCTGTGGGCAGCAATCTTGTGCCAACTTGCGTACATCACACCTCTTCCAAATTGTTGCACGCCTTCAAAGATCTACTAGTGACGCTAGCGCTTTACGGAGAGGTACAAAATGAGCCGTGGTCTCGGCGAAGTTAAGCAAAGCAACTCCGCACATCACACAATAAAGGCTGATCAAAATTCCGTTCATGTGACATAGTGTATGTTGGTAGTCAAAGGAGGAGAGGTGTCTTGTGACACAAAGGTGCCCTTGAGCCTTGCTTGGTTGCATAGTGAAGCGAGCATTTCTAGCTTGTGTGCATTCTTCTCTTGCTCCGCTTGGCTTGGAGCTCTTCAAGGCTTGCAGATGATTTCCTTTCTTTGTTACTTTCTTCGACTTATTCTTCGATGGTGATATGGACGAGATACTGGACGGAGAATACCCTGGGTGTTCTCCGGGTTCAGTTTCTCTTTGTCATGTTCTTGCTTTTGTCTAGTGATATCCGCGCATGTTTGTTGGCATGCTTAAAGCCTAGATGGATGAGATTACGGATTCCAGTGGGCTTGCGTGGGGCTGATGTTGTACTCCTTTGATGACATTTGTTCATGAGCAGAGCTCCGCGCATCGAAAGTTTAAAAAAAACATTTTTCAGGTCTACTTTTTCACATAAGGTAAAGGAGCCGATTTTTGTACCAGGCACTAGTTGTTGTACCACGATAAGTTTTTCAAACTTTCCACATGAAAACGTAGTGTTTATTGTAGGATTTAGCAATACTAAAGGGTACCTTACCATTGGGGTATGCTTGGTTGCACCTAAATCCAATTGTCTAACACAAGTTTGGGTCAAGCAAGCTCCTAGGGGGCCCCTATAACAACTTTCCCTTTTTTTGCTCCCACCAAGAAATCAGGCAAAATTTGCATGTTTGTTGGAAATGAGGTCCGCTAGGCCCGTGAAACTCCTTTTCATAGTGCCAACGCATTTGCATCACCTATTTGTATCCCATGCCCAAAGGAAAACCATGTTTCTTTGCCTAGTAATGTGTTTTTCTGCGTATACATCCCGTTTTTCATGCACCAAAAATTTGGAAAAAAATTTTTTTTTCAAAAAAAAATTTTCTAAAACTTTTTTTTGTGAAAAGTTGTGGTAGCCTTACTGCCGTTGGGCAAAGTGGTACCTTTTCCTTTGCGCTGTCAATCCCTTTCACAGCACTGTCAATGCACTGTTGTTGCACCATTGCCGATCCGATCCGATCCAGTTAGATTTTGCATATTGAACCAAAAACATTCTAAAACTTCAGGATTTGACCTAAAACATTGTAAATTTATAGCTGCCAGCTTTAATTGCGGCCCATAATTTTAGTAGCATTGATTTGGTACAGTAATTGGCTACTTTACCTTAAATCTCACACACCTAAGAATTCTATATATTTGGAGGGATCATGGGGCGGTCATTTTCATTTGGGCTAAAAAACGCGCTTTGTTGCATTTTTGCACATCCTTTGTTTTCGCCAATTTTATTTGTTTCACCGTTTTTTTCTTTTCGAAAAAAGCGACACTTTGTTTGTTTGATAATGCACTTTGTGCATACTATTTTGCTATTCTACGAACTTTTCCGTGGCTTTTCTCAACTGTCTAAACCACTCAAACAATTTTGAGAAATCCTTTTTGTTGGCGCTTAACATTGTAATTGAGAAAAGTTTATAGTGGTTTCAGCACTGTGTTTTTGCTTCTCCTGCTGCTTGCTGTTGCTGCAGGGTTTCCTGCTGCTTGTTTTGGATGATGAAAACCTTTTGTTTGCAGAAAAAGAGTCAATAGAGTCAATCCAGGATAACCCAAGCCAGAAGTATGCAAGGAGAAGAGAATTCAGGATCAAAGCATGAAGGGCTGTAGTGTAGACAGTGTAAGATGATTGGATATTCACAGAAACTGCAACTCAGGTCAATTAGGAATGCATATTCACAAAGATAGCTGAAATGTTTTGGAAAAGAGTTTGGAAAACTGCCCCATGGTCACTCTCTCTCCATAGTGCCATCTCAGGAGATGTGCACTCTTTGTTTTGGGTCCCATATGTGCTGAGGTGGCAGGGCATGTGGCGATGAGGTCACTGCCATGTCACATGGGATCTTCCTACTTAGCTAGGCTGACCAGGAATTGAACCCAGGACCTCTCAAAAAGAGGTGCCTAGCCCCCTAGGGTGCATACCACTAGGGCAGATAAGTATTCAGGGAAAAACATAGATAAATTCATAGGCTCTGCCTTGGATATGTCAGTTCTCAGTTAACTCAGGAAAAGATGTTTTACTTCACATTGAAAGGGGATTAAGGGGTCCACTCCATATCCTGATTGGGTGTTTGGTTCCATAGGTCAAAATGTGTTATCACCAGTTTTGGTGGGACCAATATTAAGATAAAAATGCATGGATGCTCAGTGCATCTCTAATACAACTAGAATATGCCTCAAAGCAATGGAAAAGCACTTTTTCTTACTCCCCCCTTGTGCTGTGGTGGCCACCACTGTCGCATTTTAGGAAAAAGGGATTTTTTCTTGGCCTTTCCTTGGTTTCCACATCTACTTTAAAATACCTATAGCTTCCCTCACACAGAAAAATGGGCGCTCACCATGGCTGGCGCTCTTTTGCTGCTCTGATTGTATCATTTCCTACAGAAGACTCAGCGCTCATGGCGCTGCCGGGGCTCCTGTGGCTTGGTTGGGTTAGTATGGGAGCATGCCAAACATATGCATATGCATCCCTCCCTCCAAGACGCAGCGTCGACACAAACCCAACGCAAGACACAATATACACACTCGCATGGGTTCTCGTAAACCTGCTGGCGACCTGTGACCTGTCTCAGGGCGAAGGGAGTCGTGAAAAAATTAAAATTGCCCCTTGGTGGGGTTTGGTTCTGCTCAGTCTCTCCAGGCACCTGCGTTTCGGCCCGAACACGGCCTACTCAGCGAGGCTGCGCGTGGGTATCTGCAGAGGCAGGAATGGGAGAATTATGGACGAATCCACGCAAAAACGAAGCGACGACATCAAAATCCGTCAAATGACGGCGTAGAATTTTTCTGAAACAACACACCTGAGCAGAATCCAATTGTGCATTTGAAGCACATTTTTATAAAAATTATAGTCATCTCTGGATTTTTTAAATCCAGAAATTCATACGCATAAAATGGCGGCGCGCAGGAGCGGCTCCTAGCGAAGCGCCGGAAAATGGAGAAATAATGGAATTATAAACGTATGTCTCACGTAGTCTTGAAAATGACGAGACACACATTAATAAATAAACATACAGATTCCACCCACACTAATAGAAGCTTCAAAAATTCAAGAATTCGAAAATGAACGAAAAGACTTCAATGAATCAGGTATAAACTACAGGTATGCTCGTCTCGTATGCCGCATACACATTGCTCGTCTCGTGTCTCCGTGAACGAGCCTTGTAGCAGCGCTAACAAAGATAGAACGCGATAGAGGGATTGATTAGAAAGATTGCAGATGATTAGCGGTCAGATCAGGGTGATTAGACATACACACAAGTGCATAGCAACGTTCTTCGCGTGCGCCCCTCACTTGCTCTCTCTCTCCAGCGGTAGGTAAGGTGAGTAAGCCCAGGCGGGGCCACCCCCTGGTGGAGTCGTGATTGCGGTACGGATGGGCAGGTTTGCCCAAAACGATCGTGCATACTCGCGCATGCACACACGCATTAAAGGGTAGGCCACGCGAAGTGCGCACGGTAAACCTTGTTTAGGCTACCCAGGGGTGTTATCGCTTCAAACAGCAGCAGCGCAACAGCGCAGCGCAACAGCGCGCAAATCGCAAGTCGCAGTCGCAATCGCGCTGACAGTCTGTGAATAATAAAGAAGCAACGAATGCCAACTGTGAATGAGCGCTGTAAGATACTTCGATCTTTGAACAGGGTTTATGTCTTCGAGATTGCGTTATTATTGGTGCCCCGTCTAAAGATCCTGCGAGGTTTGTCGATTGGGATTTTGGATTTCGGATTTTGAGAAACAAAGAGGCACAGGAGTGCAGTCGAGTTCCCAAGAAACAAACCACAACAGGGGCTCCTCGGTACGTTCTTTAAGAGAACCTGAGGAGTCCCTTAAAGCTTGCTTGCTTGACAAGGGTAGCTGGTCCTCCAGCGTGTTTGCGGACAGTGTATTATAGGTCACACTGAGAAGGGTATAATACCTGGAGTGTGGCTTGGTTCCTCCGCCGCAAACGCCCCTTCATTTGCCTTTGTTTTACAGGTGGGCAGGTAGGGTGATTGGTGCAGCAGCATTTTTTTATGCCCTGCTAAACAAGGGCGCAGATCACACAAACAAGTAACTCCGCCTCTGCCTGTGGCAGAGCAGGGAGTCCGACTTCATCGACATCTGCGCCGTGCACGCAAGAGCACCTCTTCCCTCCAGGCCCTAGCAGGGGAAACGCGTTGTGGCGTCCCCTGTTAGGCCACAGTTGCTCAGCAGCGCTGTGTTCTCTTGTCATTTCACAGGAGGGTCGCTAGGACCCACGAGACCTTTGCCTTCGCAACGCCCAGTAGAGTGTGCGTGTAGGAGTGGTAGTCCTGAGTCGGGGCTTGAGCCAGTTGCACAGTGCTCGCCCACCAGGATGGTGCCACTGTAGGGAGTGTAGGACCTGTAGTGCGTGTGTCACTGTCCCACCCGTTTCCTGCAATTTTAGCAGGGTTGGTGGGCTGTGGCAGTGGTTAGGTCAGTGTTTTGGCCACATAGCAAAACGGCGTTTTCATGCCTTCATAGCTTTTGGCCACCCCTCCCTTTAGTAGACAGATAGGTAGGGAAAACAATACCTGGATTAGTACGCTGGGTATTCCCCAAAGGTTTTGCGCCAGCACAGAAATTGGGCGCTTAGGGGAGGGGAGACTCGGGGCGTACCCCGTGGCATCAATAAGCCAACCCTCCAGGTTTAGCAAGCGTGCAGACTTGGGTATAATTAGGACACCACTTCTGCGGCTTGCTCTCAGGACCTTAGGACTAGCACACTCACACATACGCTTTGGCAGGTAAGGGTAAGGTTCAGTCCCTAGCTTTAGTCTTGGAGGCAAGCGTCTCAGCGAGCCTCAGCAACTCACCAAGGTTGTTCTGGGACAAGTAGTCTACCAGAACTGAGTTTAGGTGTCCCTCAGGTAGAACAAATGCAGAGAAGGGCTCCCAGGTGGCCTCTTCGACTCCAAACCCTTCCCAGAGGGTGAGGAACCGCCAACCCTGGCGATAGCGGTGGCGTAGGACAGACTTCACCAGGTAGAAGCCCTCCTTAGCCATCTCCTCGGCGTTCCTGTCGGGGAGTTCACCTTCAACTTCCATAGGGCTGGCAGCCCCTTGTAGGTCCAGAGCGGCGATTTTCTCGTCGTTCAGCTCCCACTCCTCCCCACAGAGGTCTTCAGGATCATAGTAGCGCTTCAAGTGTTGAGCAGCGCACACCAGGGGAGAACACCGCACGGTGATACGGTGTCCATCCACTGATAGAATCTTGTACAGCCTGAAGTATGGGTCATCGCTGGTAGAGCGTGGCCAGGCGGGTAGACGACTGTGGTGCACCAGCACCCAGTCCCCCTCTTGGTAGGTGGCCGGTACTCGGTGCTTGTTCTTCTTGTTCCACTGACGCTCCCTCACTCTCTGGAGCATAGCCTTGGCCTTGTCCACCTTCGCTTGTTGCTCTTGGACCCATTCACCCACAGAAGAATGGGTGTCCTCTGGATAGGGGGCATGTAGGAACCATGCCGGGCGCCCTAGGAATAGCTCATGGGGCGAGTAGCCAGTAGCTGAACTCTCTTGGGAGTTCATCATCAAGGATATGACGGGGAGTAGTCTCACCCAGTCTCTGGTGCGTTCAGTTTTGCACCATATCCGTACATTCTCCTTCAGGACGCGGATCTGTCGCTCACATAGGGGGTTGCTCGTGTGAGAGTAGGGAATCCCCGTAGACACCTGGACATTGAGGGATCTCAGGACCCTCTTGTACCAGCCAGTATCTGAGCGTACTCGTACGTCCTCATCGGAGTTGATCTCCTTGGGCGCCCCATAGACACAAAACCACTCCTCCAGGAGTATCTTGATAGTCTCCTCCCCGGTAATGTGCTTGGTACATGGGAACACCCTGGTAAACCTGGTCAACCCACAGGTTACCACGAGGGCGAAGTCATAGCCCCCGAACTTCGGCATCTCCGTGTAGTCCACGTATAGAACACTGTTAGCACAGTGAGGGATGGGCAGGGTCGAGTAGAGACCTCTGTCCCTGATATCCCCTGGTTTACAGGACCTGCACGGGCACTTGTCCACGATAGGCTGGAGGGTTTTCCGCAGTTGGTCGTCAGTCCACGTAGTGTGGAACCACTGCTTGAACAACCTCAGGGTGCGGTCAGCACCCACATGACCACTGGACTCATGGGTCCACTTCAGCAGCGCTGGGACTCGGTCACTAGGCACCACGATACGGTCCTCGTGCCATAGGTAGCTCTTGTCCCTCTTCCACTGGTCTTGGTTCACCAGGAGGGGTTCAAGGCGTTTCTCCAGGCGCTTGTAGATATCCCCGAACTCCTTCAGGTACTCCGATTGTTGCAGTCCATCCAGGGGGCGTATCATCGTCATGTTGAGGTCCAAGTGGATGTCCATACGGCTGAACGCCTCCTTAGCCAGCGCTTCAGACCGGGCACCAATCAGGGCGTCGAAGTTGTTTCGGCTGATGTAGTCGGCACACTCGTTCTTCACTCCCTGGATATGGTGTACCGTCAGCCGTAGTTGACTGAGGTAGGTCCACCAGCGCCGTAGCTTGGCCTTCTCAGGTGGGGGACCCTTCTGGAAACTGCGGACCGGTTCTTGGTCGCACAGCCAGACCACAGGGTTACTCCCCAACAGTCGTGCTTGTGAGGATAGCACCAGCATACCCGCGAGCAATTCCTGCTCATAGGTGGAGTAGTTCCCCCTGGCCTGGTTCCACTTCCAGTTCCAGTGGCCCAGAGGTACTAGGACCCACTTGTCGTCAGGGTAGCTGTGCTTGAGGGTTCCATCTCGGTTGAGACCTTCCGTCCCCCATCGGGAACTGGCCGAGTCGAACTCCTCCTTCTCTAGTGCTTGCCATTGGAACAACGTTCCACCACCGCCCACATTGCTGGCGTCGGTCACCAGGATAATCTCCCCTTGTGCTCTAGGCACGCCCAAGCATTTAGCGTTGGCTACCTTGTCTTTGAGCTCGTCAAACGCTCGTTGCTCTTGTGGGCCCCAGCGCCAAGTAGTACTCTTCTTGATCAAGTCCGTCAGGACGGCGCTGGTATAGGTGAAGTTTTTGATGTGGCGGCGATAGAAGTTGCACGCCCCAATGAAACTGCGTACATCATGAAGTCCTTTCTTGGGGTCTTCGTGTCGTACCTTGGCATCCATCAGGGGTTTGGCCTTAGAGGCCGGTGGGGTCCACCACCCATAGCCAACGTCAAACCCCAGGTACTGCATGGTCTCCTGCATGAACTCACACTTCTCCAGCTTGAGTCGTGTGTGGTTCTCCTGGCAGACCGCAAAGAACTCACCCAAGAGGATTAGGTGATCCTCCTGGGTATTGGTCCCGAGGCATACATCATCGATGTGAGCCTCCATCTCGGCACCACGGGATATGAGCTCCTGCACCTTAGGTCTCCTTCGTAGGATGGACAAGATCTTGTTCATCAGCTCCTGGAATAGAGCGGGTGCGTTAGCCACGCCAAACGGCATGACCTTCCACTTGAACACCCTCCCCTGAGGGGTGATGAAGGCCAGTAGTTCCTGTGTGTTGGGCGTCAGGTCCACTTGCCAGAATCCGCTTCGCTTGTCCATCTTGGTCTTGTAGCGGCAGGAGGCTATCTTCTCCAGGGTAGACTCCATATTGGGAATGGACCCTGAGTGGTTCAGCGTCTTCTTGTTCAGCTCTCCGTAGTCCACTACCAGCCGTTTGGCTGTAGACCCAGGTTTAGCCACCAGGAAACAGGGGCTGCAGTGTAGGGGGTAGTCCCCGTCCTTGTACTCCAGGACTAGGCCAGCGTAGATACATTCTTGTATCTGTCGCTCAATCTCGTCGGCCTGCTCTTTAGGAGCTGGATAGGGTCTCCTCCGGATCTTGTGACCCACGAACTCGGGTTTCAGCTTGAGGTCCATCTGTACCAGCTTGTCACATGAGGCTGGAGGGGGTAGTTCTCCGAACACCTCCAGATAGGTCCTTATAAGCTTCTGTACCCGCGGGTCCAATACCTTGATCTTGTCCTCCATGTCCTCGTCGGAGTGTAAGTTGCTTGCCCCTTGAATAGACGTCGGGAGGTGGTCCTCCACCGACTCTTCGCCCGCGGTAGTATCCTTCAGCCCTTGGTAGGCATATAGAAGGTCTTGTTCAACCATCTCCGGTGGACGATGGCAACATAGGCACGCTCGAGGGGGTTCACATACACATTCCTCCGAGAGGTCGTCCTCCTCTGGGGTCCTCACATGGGCACCCCACACGCTCTTCATGAGCTTAAGATCTACCTCCCTTTGCCAGGTGGTGATCTTCTGTTCGAGGTCCTCCTTCAATTGGGATAGGTCTCCCATACGTCCTTGCTTCAGTGGCCATGAGCTGCGGGTAGGCTTCGCGTAGCATAGCTTTTTCGCCACCAACTTCCTCTTGGAATCCACATACTCCCTGAGCCTGGATCGAGGGTCCAGCTCCTCGTCCACGGGGTCTTCCACCCTCATGGAGAGTAGGGGTTTCAGTGGGGCGACGTACTCGGCGTTCTCCACTTCCTCCACACAGGTCTGCACGAAGAAGGCGTCGTGCTCAGTTTCGTCTTCTGAGTGGATAGAGCTAGGTAGCTCCGATAGTCCACACTCAGAGACTCCATCAGGAACAGGTACGTGGCAGGGAGAGTTGGGGGCGTTGGTGTCGGTCACGACGTACTCATCTCCTCCGGGTGTAGTCTCAACAGCATCTTGAGGTCGTAGGCGATCCTTCAAGTCACCCAAGGCGAGTCCATCGCTTTCTCGCTGTATAGCCTGGACCAGAGTCGGGTCCAGATCCTCCCAGGGGATGGAGCTAAGACCTCCGTCCACCACGCTCAGCATACTCCCCCATCCGGGTTTCCCAATAGGCGTCTTACGCCCCAGAGGCACGTAGATGGCCTCGTCAGGTAACCGAACAGAGCTGATAGTCAGCCTGTCCAGGAGGTTTCGCCAGTATTCGTTGCCCCCATGGGCTCCCCAATCGGGAGAACACAGGACCATACGGGAACGTTCCAAGGCCACCTTGGTCAGCACCTTCCCCGGTTCACTGAACCTGGGGTTCCCGTAGGCCATCCCGAAAGAGGGCCAGTAAAATTTGTAGCTGCAGTTCTTCCCCTTGCTGCAGTAAAGGTCCAATACATGTTGCTTGTCGCTGGCAAACAACTCCACACTCAGGTCTTCTCGAGAGTAACCCAACTCCTTCAGACCTTGGTCTAGGACTTCCCCCAATAGTTGATAGTCCTCAGTTTTGGAGGCCGCCATCATGTTCGAGGGCTCCTCCTTCGATAGCCTCAGGTAACTCGAGGTATGTTCCGACTGCTCCAGTGGCACAGACTCTCTGCCACTGCCGTGGTCCACGTAGAGGAGGTAGGGCGCTTGCAGCGTCAGGGATTGTATCTGGGAGTGCTGTACGAAGAAGTCAGTACCCAGTACAAAGTCGAAGGCCTCAGTGTCCATCACATAGAACCGATGGGCGATAGTCCGGGAGCCCATAGGTACCTCCACTTCACAGTCCCCGCAGCTGTGCACCACATGTCCATCCCCCATGCGTATAGCGGCAGTGGACATGGTGTTCTTCAGGCTCCCACAAGGTAAAATTTTCTTCGCCACTATAGATATGGTGGCACCAGTGTCCAATACCCCCAGGTATTCGCGTCCCCCTAGTCGGATACGTACCCAAAACACCAGGTCTTGGATGCCACCAGAGCGTCCCCGTCAGAACTCCGCGGGACAGGTCACCTCGAACCCCTTGTTCCGCAATTTGCGGGCCATCCTCATGAAACGGCTCCTCTTCTTAGCGTTGCCGTCATCACCACCTTCATGCTCACGCTTGGCTCCTTGTTCTTGCTGGGCCTGCGTTTGTGAGCGTGTGGTAGGACCAGACTGCCCTCCAGAGGGCTCGGAGTTCCCCCCTGGATTAGGGTTGGGGTTGCCTCCGTTCTTGTCCTTGTTCTTGTTGGCGGGCTGGCGGTTAGCGCCTCCTCCTCGTCCACCTTGACCCTTGTCTTGACCACCTTGACCACGTCCTTTCGACTTGCCCTTGCCGGAGTCGTTGCCTTTGCCTTTGCCTCCACCTTTGCTTGAGCCTTTGCCAGGATCTTCCCCTTTAAGCTTCGCCGATAGGTGTTGCTTATGGTAGCACTCATCCTCGTAGTGCTTCCGCTTACCGCAGAATGCACACGTGATGGTGCACCGGTAATGATCCGGCAGCTTCGCTTTAGCGCCGGTGTTCTTCTCCTGCTGCTTCCCCTGGACTACGAAGCAGTCTCGCTGCTCGCAGTCAGAGGCGTGCTGCAGGTGGCCCTGCTCGTCTCTGGCATCACACCAGAATAGCTCCTTCACGTTCTCCATGAGACGGGCGTGGGCGTGTTTGGGGGTAGTCCCCTGCCCAGGTCGGGACCCTTGGTACCCTTTGCCATGGCCTCCAGAACCTCCACCACCAGGACGGTAGTTGTTCAAGTGCTGGTCGCTCTCCTTCTCCAGCGCCAGCTCCAGGAGCAGCACGCATAGATCCTCGTAGCGGAGGGATCTAGCCTTGCGCTCAGCCGTCGAACGGCACTCGTCCCATAGCTCTCGAGGGAGCTTGGCCACCAACCAGAACAGCAGGTCGTCGCTGCTGTAGGAACCGGGCGTCAGTCGTCCAGCCCAGTGATCCAGGTCAGCCAACAGCTCAGAGACCCTGCCTGGTTTGGGGTTGTTGGGCAGCACGGGCAGGTTCTGGATCTCGGCCCTGATGGAGAGGTCCGTTTCGTAGGTCGGATACTGCCTCTCCAGGGCAACCAACACATCGGCAAAGGTGGCGGAGTTAGTCACGATCTGCCTGACCTGCTTCTCCAGGTACTTGGTCTTGCAGCACTGCAGGAGCAGGTCGCACTTCACTCGCCCACTGGCGTGGGTTTGGGCGGTCAGTCGTAGGAACCGCCCAAAGTTCTCAGCGAACTCGCTGAGGTCCTTGCCTGTGAACTCAGGCAGGTTCACCACGATCTTGGAGGTGGCAATAGCCTTCGCCTCCTGAGTCCTGCGTCCTTCAGGGCGTCGGGTCTTCTTCTTCTTCTTCTTCTTCTTCTTACCCTTGGGGTCCTCGGGGTCCTCAGGGTCATCGTCATCTGAGGGCGAAGAAGAATCCAGAAACGGCGGCTCGTCATCGGAGGGGTCTCCGCCTAGATCACTGGAGCCATAAGGCTCCACGTCCACCATAGCCCTTAAGGCTGTCAGCCCCAGCCGGTCCAGCTCGGCCCTCGTCGAGTTCGTCACGTGGCTGTAGGGCGGCTGGGCCGTTCTCGGCACGAAGGGACTTCTCGGAATAGCTGCAGGCGTCGGCATCGGTCTGCTCCTCAGGCTCCCCAGGGTATTTGTCAACCCTGCCGCCAGGTGGTTAGCCTGTACTCGGTGGGGTGACATTCCCACCGAGATAGGTGACGCTTGGGGCGGGATCATCAGGGGCTCCAGCTTCTCTCTGATGTCTTGAGTGAGGTCGCCCACGATTTTTGAAGTGGCTCCTCGGAGCACCTCGTTGATCTCCGACCGCGTCAGGGACCTGTTGGAGGATCTTCCCGATCCTCTACTCCTGCCACCAAGGGACTCTGGTCCTCTCCTCAACCCACTCAAGGGTGCATACCCAGGTGCATACCCAGGAACATCCATATAGGTTCCAGTAGCGGGTTGTAATGGGATTGAGCTGCAGTGCATGCGCACGTGGTCTCTGTAGATTATAGGTCGCGCGCGTGTGCGTAGTCTCCAGGATTTGTTACGACATTTAGTGCATGTTTCACAGAGATTGTATTATAAAAAGCATTGTGTGTTATTATCTCATTTTGTAGATATATGATGTAGACCCGGACAAAGGATTTGTCGATCTGGGTTCATAATCAGTCATCCTCTTGGTGTACTTGTGGGATTGGGGTATACGGAGGTATGGCAGGTTACAAGATCGACTCCTAAGTTCCGGGTGCCATGGGGAGTACTGCAAGATTGGCCGAAGAGTTTCACAGTCACTTTACAGAGTATGAGAAGTTTGACGGCCACGCTGAAGTGTCAGTGCGCTTGATGCGGCGAGAGCTTCCTCAGAATCACTGGGTTGGCTACGAAGGTCTTGGGTTTGATGTGTGTGAAACGCGCTTACGGTCGTTGACAGTGGCTCTGCCTGATGACAAAACTCGTGGAAAATTTTGCACTAAACACGCAAAGTATGGATTTTACTCCTTCAACCTGCCCGAATGTGTTGATGAGTGCTTGGATTCGAAGGGACGCGTGCGTGAGAGGACAGAGCGCGTTCTGGTGCGAGCCTTCAATGACAAAGTGCTGATGGATTTGTGTGCGCTGCATGAACTTGTCGCGGCCGAGCGCCATTACAGAGGAGAACACGAGCGCGCTGAGAACTACATGTTTCTTCGTTATTGTGGTATGGAGAGACAGGCAGCGACGCAACGGGCGACATCACTGGAAGAGCAACGCCGAGCTGAGGCAGAGCGTGATACGCTACAGCAGCAACAGATGGGCTACGATGAAGAGGGTGCGAAGAGCAAGCGACGGCGCAAACGAGCTGGACGCAAACATTGAGTGGGGCATGGTGGCTGTACGTGCTGTCGACACGGGTGTACGTGCTGATCACTTCTGGTCGCTGTTATTTGTGTGTGACGCTGTTAGGACCATGTTCACTGTTGCCCCTGGCTGGGGAGCAACAGAAGTTGTGTCTATGCGAAGGAGAGGCGCTGGCGAGTGCGCTGTCGCAGGGGCTGATAATTATCGTCAAGTGGCACGGTCTACAGTACATGCTTTACCAGATTGAGGATCGCCAACGAGTCGGAGAAGTGGAGTATCGCAAAAGGGCCAGAGAAGACGCCGAAGCGTAACAAGTGAGCGCCAGAGACAACGCCGAAGCGTGAGGGTCAAGCGCCGGAGAAGACGCCGAAGCGTGACAAGCAGTGCACCGAGGAATCTGCTTAGATCTCAATCTGATGTCTGGAGTGTAAAATGTGTGTCTGCACCCTCAGCTCCCAGGGGTGCTCCCTTTTGTCAGGTGAATCCGATTTCAAATGAGTTGATGAGAAAAACAGGTATGTCACTGAGGCGCGGGCAGCCTCAGTCGCCAAGTGTTTTGCACTGGTTGGTGCATACATATTATCAGGTTTGCCTTACTTTTTTGAGACAGTGCCCTGGTGTGCCTTTGTGGCATCTGGGCTGTTTTGGGGTTCGAGTTTTTTCAGTGGCTTATATATATATCAGCGATGGCGCTGCCGCTGCAGTTGCCCTTGGCGCTGACCCTCCTGAGTTCAGGCCTGTTTTTCGGCTTTGCACCTAATTTTGTGGGGTGTCTTCTTTTGGAGAGACACTCAGTGGACTCTGATGAGTCCTTGCGCTGGGGTGTTTGCCCAGCTTTGGAATTCTGCACTGCTTGTGTGGCAGATGTTTGCTCTTTTTTTTCTTTGTGTTTGGTCTTGCAGGGACCTGGCTTTTCACAGTGGTGCTGGTTGGAGCCCGGGCCACTCTGCCCTTTTCGCGTGGGGCATGAAAACTGTTTTTATTGATCCTCTGAAAACAGTTTTGGTCTCTGGATGTGCACCCGGAGGACCATTGTTTTTGCATGAGTAGCCATACCACTGATGGCGCTTTTTTTGTGAAAACTGTTTGGGAAAAATCCGGCAGTGGGTTTTTGGAGCAAAATATTTTGTGCAGGTGCAGCAGAAAAAACCAAGCCACTGGATACATACAAAAGCCCCCCACTGATGTTGTAATTTATTTTATTGTGCCATATGGGTTGCCAGTTTTTTGTACAATTCAACACCAATTCTCAATCTAACTTAACAAGCTATTGTATGATACACACTCAGGCCTAGACAGCTAGGGGTTGAGGCATAGCACTCTGGTCTATAGACAGCTAAGGTCACTGAAGCATGTTGTAGATAAGTTTGGACAGCTAGGCCCTGAGGCAAGGTAGGCCCACCTTAGACAGCTAAGGGCAGGGGTCCTGAGGCTTGGTAGGGGAGTGTGTAGGTAGATTTAACCCCATGGTGTGATTGAACCAATTTTAGGGTTTACGGCACCCATCAGTTTTATATATGGCACAGCAACTCATCCCATCATTTTTGTAGATTATCAAACCCTTCCATAGGTGTATGTCAGATTTTAGGAGGGGAGTGTAATGGGATTGAGCTGCAGTGCATGCGCACGTGGTCTCTGTAGATTATAGGTCGCGCGCATGTGCGTAGTCTCCAGGATTTGTTACGACATTTAGTGCATGTTTCACAGAGATTGTATTATAAAAAGCATTGTGTGTTATTATCTCATTTTGTAGATATATGATGTAGACCCGGACAAAGGATTTGTCGATCTGGGTTCATAATCAGTCATCCTCTTGGTGTACTTGTGGGATTGGGGTATACGGAGGTATGGCAGGTTACACGGGTAGTGGATGGGGATATTCAGCCGCATACCATCGCGGCGCAGAGCTGGAAGCCACCGGCTCACTGGCAGTAGTTGCCTCAAGGAGCGCAGTGGTAGGTGGGCCCATACCATAGGCGGGGTAGTGAGGCATGCCAGTAAAGCCTGTGCCCTCTGCCATAGGCGGGTTGGTTGTGGAAGTGGATGTTGCGGCGGCTGGGAGTGAGGTGGTTATGGGAGAGGGTGATGCGTGGAGGCCAGAAGCGCTTGGTGCGCCTTCGAAGGTAGGGACATTCGTCAGGTCTTGCCCTTGCTCCTCTCCTTCGTCTGCTTCGTCTCCAGCATCCTTCTCGCTCTCTCTCTTCCTCTTTGCAGACTGCGCCACCACTTCTTCGACGGACAGGGCTCCGAAGGCCGTCTGGAGTCCATCCAGGGAGTCCTCAGCCGTATCCACTGGCCCATGTAAGGGCTCCGCCGAAGGTACAGCGCCAGGTGCCGGCCTTGTCGGTGCCTCAGGCGCTGGCGCTGTCTTCGCGTCGGCGTCCTCCATTCTTGGATCCATCTTCTTTCACCCTTCTGCTTATATTTGCCCGTACTCGGTGCACTGGATGTACGGCACGGGGTTGCTGCCGGTGCGCAGAGACAGGCTGCCTCTGCTACCAGAAAAGTTTATAGTGGTTTCAGCACTGTGTTTTTGCTTCTCCTGCTGCTTCCTGTTGCTGTAGGGTTTCCTGCTGCTTGTTTTGGATGATGAAAACCTTTTGTTTGCAGAAATAGAGTCAATAGAGTCAATCCAGGATAACCCAAGCCAGAAGTATGCAAGGAGAAGAGAATTCAGGATCAAAGCATGAAGGGCTGCAGTGTAGACAATGTAAGATGATTGGATATTCACAGAAGCTGCAACTCAGGTCAATTAGGAATGCATATTCACAAAGATAGCTGAAATGTTTTGGAAAAGAGTTTGGAAAACTGCCCCATGGTCACTCTCTCTCCATAGTGCCATCTCAGGAGATGTGCACTCTTTGTTTTGGGTCCCATATGTGCTGAGGTGGCAGGGCATGTGGCGATGAGGTCACTGCCATGTCACATGGGATCTTCCTACTTAGCTAGGCTGACCAGGAATTGAACCCAGGACCTCTCAAAAAGAGGTGCCTAGCCCCCTAGGGTGCATACCACTAGGGCAGATAAGTATTCAGGGAAAAACATAGATAAATTCATAGGCTCTGCCTTGGATATGTCAGTTCTCAGTTAACTCAGGAAAAGATGTTTTACTTCACATTGAAAGGGGATTAAGGGGTCCACTCCATATCCTGATTGGGTGTTTGGTTCCATAGGTCAAAATGTGTTATCACCAGTTTTGGTGGGACCAATACTAAGATAAAAATGCATGGATGCTCAGTGCATCTCTAATACAACTAGAATATGCCTCAAAGCAATGGAAAAGCACTTTTTCTTACTAATTGTATTGGCTTATGCCTTATAGGTTGAGTCGCCTAAAATAATTGTTTGATCATATCAACAACCAGTTATTGGTTTGGACTTACGAATCCAAACAGCTACCAGGTAATTTCATTGCACAATTGCTAATTGTACAAATGGTTTCAGACAATAAAAAACCACGTAACTATTATTGATTTGATTGCCAAAACCTGATGTTTACCCAGAAAAATAAAACCAGTTATTGGCTTGATCCGTGACCACACCCTTCCATGAGTTGACACACTCCCGCCTTTTCCCCCATCTCTCCTCCTCGCAAGATTGCAACCAAGAAATCCCGGCCCCCCGGGACGCCAAGCTTATGAACACACCTGTGAGGGGGGTCATTGGTTCCACATCCCTGACCTCCCCCATGTCTTGCACCACGATGACCTAATGGCTTGGGGCTGTTACCGGGCAGCCAACCTAGTGGCACAGCTCCCCTTTCACGACACAACATGGATTTACACTGACGGCAGCTCTAGCCATGCTGGACATGGCGGTGCCTTCGTCATTTTTTGGCACCACTAGTGCTATGTCTTGTGCAGATTCTCCCCCTTCCCAACATCAGGTGGTTCCGAGCAACGGGCATGGCCATGGCGCTAACCTACCTTCCCAACATCCTGCCCCACACACCGGTGGTTATCCTAGAGGACAATTTGGACACAATACAAATACAAGTACACAGTCAACCGAGGCGTCGCTGACCTTGGACTAGTCCGCCCGTCCTCAACCACTCAAGGCACCAAGGACCGAGCCTTCTCCACCCTGCTAAAGCGCTTCCATGAAACACTCCATGTCGCGTGGATGAAAAGACAAGCTCATTTCCAAAGCAATGAAGTCGCCGACTACTTTTCCAAATGGGCGGCACACGCTTTGGTTTGGCACACTCGGCTACTACCCCCCCTCCCCCCCCTCTGGGGTACTTACCATCCAGGGACTGATCCAGGTTTCAAAAATTCCCAAACACCACATCAGATCCCTATTCCCTACCCACCCCCATTCCCGTCTACACTTTGCGTCCAGCGCCAGCTTCCTGAAGCAGAGCATTTTTTTCACAACCTTTGTCTTCAAATGGGTTTCCGGCTCCTACGGTTGCCAGTCTTTCCGACCACACTGTTACACCAGTGACAGGCTCTGCCCTGAGTGCCACACCCTACACCCCATGGACCCAACCTCCTTCAGCACCCTCTGCCCAACCCTGCAATGGTTCCAACAACGTCTATCACACGCTTGCCCCCCCCCCCTTTCGGACTATTAGCCCTAGAGTGGTGGCTGAACAACGACCGGGGGGACAAACGACTGGCCGCCAGAACCTTGGTTCCCAAATCACTACACAAAACTCTGGCCACCCCCCTAGAGGGGGCGGACCCTGCCCAACACTCCTTGGACTTCGCCAAAGCTCTGTTTAAACGCAATGGGGCGCTCACCCAACTCCTAAAGGATTGTGACAAACACCTCCATGACAACCCCTGGGGGGATATTGGCCCGCCCCAGAGTCGAAAGAACTACTTTGATTCACACGGCGAGTTTAGGACGTCACGAAGACTAGTACCACAGGAGCCCCCCCCCCCCCCCCCAGAGCTACCCACCACAGTCCTCACCCCCCCCAAACCGCAAAGCAAAAAGTCAGCCTCAGAGAAAAGGGCGCCACCCCCCCAAAGCCCACAAAACCCGGCGCTCTCCAACGGTCATTGGACACCTTCCTGAAACCACTTGCGCCTTCAGCCCCCCCCCCCCCCCCCCACACCTCCCCTACCGATACAACAACCCGCCCAGCGAAACAGAAAAGAACCAGAACCCCCTCCAATACCTGAATCCAACCCGAAGCAACGGCAAATCAACGATTTCTTCCTCCCCCAGCCAAAACCTTGAGACCCTGGACTGTCAGCAGCATCCCAGCCCCCCCCTCCCATGCTCATCCGTTTAAGCACATCATCTCGAGGCATCCGCCATCATCAGCCTTCAAGGCACACCAAGGTTTACACAGACCCGACGGCGAATGGGGCACCCATTGGGTGACTCAGCTAAGGGATCTATTGTACAATACAACTGCTGTGTAGATTCTTCTGAACAGTCTTCATCGGACTATAAATGTTGTCTTCTCAAAAAACAAAAAAAACAGAGAAAGTGTGGCTGAAATTGGTGAATATATGTGGCTAGCATCTCTGAGTGTCAGATTCAGGTTGCATGTCGCCATTCGAAAGAAAAATTTTGCTGTTGCTGTTGCTTGTTTCAGCGCCAAATTCTATTGCCTTTGGCAGTGCACCTCGAAGAGAGGCTGACAGTCAGCCAATCAGTCAGTTAGTCAGGCAAGCAGTCAGTCAGACAAGCAGTCAGTTAGACAGTCAGTCGGGCAAGCAGGCAGGTGGACAGAAACACACAGTTTGGGTTTTTTCAGTGGCAGACTCGGCTACAAGCAGTGGGGAGAACAGCTACTGCCCCATCAAGCAATGGTCGAATGGTAATGCAGCTGACCGCAGGTACGTAGGTCGGCGGTTCGGCCGACTGCCGGCGGAGCCGGCTGACCTGTTAGCTATGCCCAATCTAACCCTCGTTCAAACCCTTCTGAGCACTTTACACTGTTGAACCCCCCCCCTAACCCCCCAACAAAGTGATATCCAGTTTCAGGGGATAGAGGCCTCAGAATCAAAAAATCCATTGGGGGATCACTTTATTGGGCAAAATAATGATTTTACAAGGGGTTGGACATCAAATATCATGCCTTGGGGTATGCTATGCGAATGAACCCCCCAAAAGGGGGGTATACGACGCCCGCGCCTCCCCCAAAGGGGGGGGTATACGACGCCCGCGCCTGCGCCTGCGCCCGCGCCTGCGCTTGATCTAACAACCTCTCTTCGAGGTGATTTGTTTTGGACAAAAGCTGTACATGGCAATTTCTGCACTGAGAAATCTTCGGGACCCAAAGTGAGCTGGAAAATCAACACATCATGTTTTTGCATGCGTTGCTGCTGTTGTAGAGTGCAGACAGGGCACAGCACACTACACCATCGGAAAGAAACAGATCTTTGTGAAAGCATACAAATTCAGCACCTCTTGCAAAAACACGGTTCCGGCAAAAGGAAGAAAAAATGCAACTTAACCACATACATACAGGCTTGTGAATCAATGACTGGCAACGTTAATATTTTAATTTGATGTGTGGTTGAAGCAAGGTGCAGAGGAACAGGAATTGACCCAGCACCAAGCTCTCAGATGTGCGCTGCCCACCTGGCAAAGAATGTGCTCACATGGGCTCGGGCAGCAGATGGGCAAACAAATTTTTGGGGAACTCGAAGATGCCATATCAAGGCTGCAGCAATGTGTATTGTGGTTGTCACGCTGGCTAAGTGTTTGCACTGCGTGCGCACTGCGTGCACACTGCGTGCGCACTGCGTGGGCACTGCGTGCGCACTGCGTGCATACTGCGCACGCAGAGGCTAGGATACTCACCCAAGAATACCTGTCACTTGTTTACTAGCACGGCGAATCAGCAAAGCCCACATCAGAACAACAAAACTGCCTTCAGCTTGGTAATCAAGTGTCGTTATGAACAAGCAAATCAGCCTTATAAAGTACAACTATGCAAAGGCATGCAAGATGCACACATGTTCAAGTTCGGGCTTTTGGTCTTGTGAGCATTGTGTTAAGTTACTTACGTTCATGCTCACAAGTACACAAAGTTAGCGTTTGCGCACGATAAAGACTTGGGTTTTCGACACCCTTAAGAGGCCCAAAACACCCTTGTTAGCCGCTTCCCCAAAGGAAGCGATATGCCCATGTGAAAGGGGTATGAAAGGAAGGCAAAGGGGGGAGATGTAGAGTTCCCAACGAACTCGTGGTCCTTGGTAACCATGAGTTCGGTCACTTGACAGAAAAGCTTGCGGGGGAGGAAATTAGGGGGAAATGGTTGACAATTCAAATATGCCACATCCTAAATGCTTGGGAAGCCACAAAAACCCTGGTACGGAACCAAAAACTTGTGAAAAGGGGCCAAAACTAGGGTTCGAGTATTTGCCAACATCCAAAACTTTGCACTGCGTGCGCACTGCGTGCGCACTGCGTGCATGGCATTCCCGCTAGGTCCAAGGATTGAACATTCCGTGGTGGTTGGATTCCCACTGATCCTGGATCTGCACCTTCTTTTCAGGGGCAGGACTGCTGGAAAGACTGGATCCTTGCACCACTACATAAAACAAAACAGTGCAGATGGAGATATCCAATATGCGAACCACGGGCACCATTAGATCTGGACAACAGGAGGTCCACAGGATACACTGTGTTGATGACAAACCAGGGATTGCCTGTCCTGCCTGGCGCTGTCATTAGGCCCAAGCTCGTGGCCAACATGACATCTTGCGTGCAGTTCAAAGGTTGCACTGCTGGTCACAAACCCTTTGGTCTGGCGTGGCTTCCAAATAATGCTTTGAGGGTACGTTAGCGCGCCAGGCACAACAGGCAAATCTTTCTTTTCTTTTTTTTTTTGGCTCAGACCAAGATGAGCTGGCGTAGCCTGCTCACTTCACAGTACTCGAGGTCACCCCTCGGGATCAAGGTGTCCAGTGCTACGATGATCCCACAAATGACTGTGGTAGCGGATCTGACACGTAGTGAGGATGAGCTGCGTCTGAAACCAGGTTATGCAGTGGGAGACTGCCACGCCCGTAGGCTTCCCAGTGTGCGTGAGGCACAATGACTGTAGGCTGAAGAAGACAGCCGAGTGAAGATTGAAGGCCCAGGCACAACAGGCAAATCTTTCATCCCCCCCCCCCGTTTTGCACAGTATTCTGCCATTTTACTGCCCTGGGTAGTGCCCTGTGCTTGTGATGCAATCAGAGAATGTAGGAAATCTGATGTATACTGTTTGTGACATTGGGCAAAACACTCTCTGCTTCCATGTTAGACTACTCACGATGTCTGTCATGGCCCAAGTTGTTCACACAGTTTTGTATTCGGAGGCAAATTCAGTATTGACCTACGCTCCATGTACCTCCACATGTTTAGGCAACTGTTGAAGGAAATCATATTAAGGAGCAATAGTCCATGGGGCTTCTACCCATTCCAGCCCCCAGACTCACCCAAGGGGCAAGTCGCGCGGGTTTCTGGAGAGCTGCCGCCCTGTATGACAAGAGGCTCCCCCCTCCGTCCTTTAGTCCGTTGTTTAGGCAACTGTTGATCCCCAAGCTTTGCCACACGAGATGATTGTCAGGATGAAGAAGATGTGTGTGCTTTAGGTTGTCACAAACGCGCCACTACACCCTGTGGTCCGTGCCGTGAGCATCATTGTACCGCTTGTATTGGCCCACACACTCGTGGGAATAAAGGTGTGCATGCCGCACCAGAAATACTTCAACTTTGTGGCGTTTCATAATTTTGAATTTGCAATACATGCGCTTTTGAAGTGTGCATTGTGCACAGAGGTTTGGGGCTTGCAGGGTGAGCAATTTCTGGGAATAGATGGCCGGGACATTGGTTTGGATGCCCAGCGCGCCGGGCAAACATTGCCTGCTGAGCGCCAGCAAAGGGCATGGCCATTTGCTATGCCTTCATCTGGCCCGTCTCCAGCAGGACTCTGACATAAATGTACCGACCTCAACAGCAGCCATGAAGCATCGCAGCTACCCGACGAAATCATGCGGGTTGGTGGTACGCTCTAACTTGGATGCAACTGCCACATGAAACATGGTCCTATTTCATAAAAGTGGTTTGTCTGCAGTTGGCGGGGGGGTGTTCGTGATTCTAAGGTTGGCGTGGTGCACTACCAGGGCTGTGTCAAAAGAGGGTGCCGCCCGTGCACCACGCACCATGCACACTGCGTCATTGAAATATCATGGGTTCTAACACCAGGCTGCAGAGCGTAGCCCCAAGACTTCAAAACGGAGCGACGCGGTGACGTGTGGCGCACATGCAGCCAAACGCACATACGCTGGTGCACTGTGCGCAGCACGCGCACCGCGCGGGTGGCACCCTCAAAGGCCAACCAATTAGGAGCCAGCAGACCACCGGATCCTGTCGTACCATGCCTCAGCTTGACTAGAACCTCCGTTCTGGTGCGAGTTGGGTTGTTTTATCCGCGTAGCTGTGCAGCAGGCTCGCCAATGGCGGCCCGGGCTTGTCATGCACCTTGGAAAGACCAAGCTTACATGTCTTTTTGCGAGAGCAGTTGCAAGAAAAGCATCACTGTACATGCTACCCTCATCGTGCCGCATGAAAGGGGGGGGGGATATTTGGTTGCCCAAACATTATGTACATGTTGGTACACATCTGCCGAATTATGTTAGTGCTGTTGTTGTCATTATTGTTACACAACACAGCGTGACACAGCCCGTTGCGTGTCAATGCATATGCGTTCCATCGCAACCGTTGCACATCGTTACAACTCTTTTATGTCAGCACCCATCCATTTCAAATCAGTCCGCATTGGTGGCGCAGCTTTACGCATCGGTGGTGCATTGTTACGCGTCCCAACGTATCGTTCAGCCCCCGCCACATGTCGCTGCCCCGTGACGACACAGAGCACAAACTCAGCAGCGAAACGAGCAGGAGAGCGGTCCTGTTGTCCAGGCCTGTGCATCCCCCCACCCACTCGCGCAAAGGCCCATGTTCCAGAAAACGACGGCAACACAGGCTCAGCAGGCCGTGCCTGCACAGGGCCATCAACGGCTGAGGTTTGGACACGGCAACGTGCGCCACGCCCCCCCATCACCGCAGCACCAATCACAATAATGGCTGGCGCTCCAACGCCCAACGCCGTGATCAGCGGAAACACGTCCTGTCTGCCTCAGCCCCTCTCCCCGTGTCTTCCCACACACGATGGGCTCACGTTCTTGTGACATTACATTCTGGACCACGAAATTGCATGGCGGTCATCGTTCTTTGACAGGGGCGCGCTTGCGCAGGGGGGGTACAGACTAGCGGTACAGTCCCAAGAGGCTCCCGGGAAACGTCTTTTTTGGGAGGGCGGGGGGCTCAGCAGGTGGGCCGGGGCCCTCTGTACATGTGCCGGGACCCTCTACACATGTGATGGGTCCCTCTGCAAACGTGCCGAGACCCCGTGCAAATGTGATGGGGCCCTCTGCACATGCGACAGGGCCCTCTACGCATTTGCCGGGGCCCTCTGCACATCGGAGGGTACCGGCGGTTTCCCGCCAGTTTCACAACACCAAAAGCGGCCTCCCCATGGGGCATGCAGAGCGTTTATGGCAGCCGAAGTGCACCGAAGGACAGCAGCCATACGAAGAATTGCAGGGTGCAACACACCACCTGACGGCACCAACGAGAGGCCTGACGATGCATACGCACAATGAGTGTGCTCGATGGCTGACAGAGCTCGTACCCTCAGGGGCTGAAACAGGCCGAGAAAATTATATAATGAGCAGGTTCAGGCACAAGCTGTGGTCTACATTGCCGTGAAAAATGTGGTATGAGTGTTGCACGCTGCTGACGAATCGCATGATTTGAAAAGTTGAAATTTGACCACCAAAACCAAACACAAATGCAAAATGGTGCCTTCTAATGCCATGCAGCGCCAATTCATCACATCAACCTCAGGGCAATCACAGTCCAGCATGCACTGAGCAGAAGGCCAATCTTACAGATGGTGGGAGGTTGAGGTGACAGTGGATGCGGAGGGGCGGTGATTTTGTGGCTGGCCTCTTGGCGTGTGGGTGTCTGTTATCGGGGGGTACTGGTGAGTGTACAGTGCATGGGGCATCAATGGTCAGGTTGCATTGTCCGCATTAAGCTCCAGCTGCGCCTGCCCCACAGCATTCACTGCCCACTGTCCATGTCAACGTGCACAGTGCATGGGGGGGGGGGCGACTCCTCGGGTTTGGACGCCAACACCCCCCCCCACACTAACCGTTGGCTGGAGGCCCCCTTAGGGGGGGGCTGGGAGCGGAAAGACCAAGCTTACATGTCTTTTTACGAGAGCAGTTGCAAGAAAAGCATCACTGTACATGTTACCCTCATCGTGCCGCATGAAAGGGGGGGGGATATTTGGTTGCCCAAACATTATGTACATGTTGGTGCACATGTTAGTGCTGTTGTTGTCATTATTGTATTATCGTGACACAGCCCGTTGCGTGTCAATGCATATGCGTTCCATCGCAACCGTTGCACATCGTTACAACTCTTTTATGTCGGCACCCATCCATTTCAAATCAGTCCGCATTGGTGGCGCAGCTTTACGCATCGGTGGCGCATTGTTACGCATCGGTGGCGCAGCTTTACGCATCGGTGGCGCATTGTTACGCGTCCTGGCGTATCGTTCAGCCCCCGCCACATGTCGCTGCCCCGTGACGACACAGAGCACAAACTCAGCAGCGAAACGAGCAGGAGAGCGGTCCTGTTGTCCAGGCCTGTGCATCCCCCCACCCACTCGCGCAAAGGCCCATGTTCCAGAAAACGACGGCAACACAGGCTCAGCAGGCCGTGCCTGCACAGGGCCATCAACGGCTGAGGTTTGGACACGGCAACGTGCGCCACGCCCCCCCATCACCGCAGCACCAATCACAATAATGGCTGGCGCTCCAACGCCCAACGCCGTGATCAGCGGAAACACGTCCTGTCTGCCTCAGCCCCTCTCCCCGTGTCTTCCCACACACGATGGGCTCACGTTCTTGTGACATTACATTCTGGACCACGAAATTGCATGGCGGTCATCGTTCTTTGACAGGGGCGCGCTTGCGCAGGGGGGGTACAGACTAGCGGTACAGTCCCAAGAGGCTCCCGGGAAACGTCTTTTTTGGGAGGGCGGGGGGCTCAGCAGGTGGGCCGGGGCCCTCTGCACATGTGCCGGGACCCTCTACACATGTGATGGGTCCCTCTGCAAACGTGCCGAGACCCCGTGCAAATGTGATGGGGCCCTCTGCACATGCGACAGGGCCCTCTACGCATTTGCCGGGGCCCTCTGCACATCGGGGGATACCGGCGGTTTCCCGCCAGTTTCACAACACCAAAAGCGGCCTCCCCATGGGGCATGCAGAGCGTTTATGGCAGCCGAAGTGCACCGAAGGACAGCAGCCATACGAAGAATTGCAGGGTGCAACACACCACCTGACGGCACCAACGAGAGGCCTGACGATGCATACGCACAATGAGTGTGCTCGATGGCTGACAGAGCTCGTACCCTCAGGGGCTGAAACAGGCCGAGAAAATTATATAATGAGCAGGTTCAGGCACAAGCTGTGGTCTACATTGCCGTGAAAAATGCGGTATGAGTGTTGCATGCGCACGTGTGTATTGATGTGTGCGTGTGCGTGTGTGTGTGTGTGTGTGTGTGTGTGTGTGTGTGTGTGTGTGTGTGTGTGTGTGTGTGTGTGTGTGTGTGTGTGTGTGTGTGTCTGTGTGTGTTGGCGTGTATGAGTGTGAGGAGTGGCAAATGTGGTAGGGCGGTAGGGCTAAGTCGAGTGAGCGAGTAGGCGGTAATTGTGTTGTACAGTAGGGTGTAAACAAGGAGGAATCAAGTCGTGGGTTGGGCATATATTGTTGTGGTGGTGGGGGGGGGGGGGGTGACGGAGGTTGAGGCGAGGGTGGATGCGGAGGGGTGGTGATTTTGTGGCTGGCCTCTTGGCGTGTGGGTGTTTGTTCTCGGGGGGTTACTGGTGGGTTTTTGGACTGTACAGTGGTGTTGGATTGGCTGAGGATATGCTGTACTCAGGCAGGGGGATGAGCCCGGATTATGAGAGGAGGAGGCCTGAGGTACATGAAAATCAGGAATTGTGTTGTCGTAGAGCCATTGTTTGACGCAGTCGAGAGTCGTCTTGATTGCTGCGCCGTGATGTTTGAGGGCCCAGAGGAGTACTCGTGTGTGCAATAGTGATGGGCTGTATTGAGGGAATGGGGTACCCACAGAATGAAAGGAATCCCGAAAGATCCGGTGGCACCGGGTGATTCTGTTGCCATGCTTCCTGGGACACAAAGCCCTGGGCGTGGCTGGCGTGGGTCCGCGAACGCCTGTTACCGGGCGACAATCGCAGACCAGCACAGCCAGCGGGACCCCAATGCACGACGCACAACCTCAGCACCACTCACGAAGGTGCCCGGAGGGAGTGAAATGCAAACGGGATCCGGGTGCCGCATTGGAGCGGGGCGGGGTCACGGGCCCAGACATTCATTCATTCATCCATTCATCGTCTGGCAGCTTGACGCCCGCCTGGGATGTGTTCCTCAGTGAAACCGAGATCCGGTGGGGCGTATCCGTGACACACGAGGCCAGTGGATGGACATGCCCCTCCCTCGCCCTCGCGCAAGGAGGGTCCGGGGCCCAGAAAACGACGGCGACACGCCATCGCGGTGCTGGGGCCAGGCCGTGCTTGCGCGCGGACACGGAGGGGTTGCGTGTTGGACACGGCACATTAGCTACTTCGGGTGGTATTGCGTTAGCTGGTTTGGGCGGTCGCCCCACACTCCAACCTCAGACCCAAGGGACTGAAACTGCCAAAAGGGTCACACCTCAAAAAGGTGCCGACCCCACGGGGGGGGGGGGGGGGGCTGGCACAAGGCCTCGGTATCGGGGGGGGGGGGGGCTGTGCAGTGTGCGAATGCGAGTACGAAGAGCAGCGGGTGTGACACGTGCTCAGGGGTCATCAGGAGCTACCGGCAACACTAGATCTACAAAAACAACACAAAATCGTGGCACGCGTGGCTGCGGCAGACGTGACACGTCCTCCGTACCCAAAACGGACCTTCGGCATGCAACAGAAAGACGCTTGCGATGGGTATGCGCCCGGGTTTTGGCTGCTGCTGCGGTGGGACTGGGCAGTGGTCAGACCAGCCCGAGGAGACCAGTGGCAGTTGTGGGCGAGTCATGGACACATGTGACGTGGTGTGTGTTGCGTGCCGTGTCGGGGGGTGGCCTGAGAGGCGATGAAGGGCAGACACGGCCCCTGCAGCGGGTGCGGGTCCGCCAAGGCATGCAGCTATCCGTTGAGTCCGAAGGCGTTTGCATGTGCACAGGCACGGGAATGTGCACAGCAGCCCCCACGAACACGTAATGCTAAGAACTGATAACAAAGGCCATTGCAAGTATCAAGGCAGTCTGAGGTCATTGCTTCTGCCTTTGCACTCCGGGAATGCAGCAGGAACCCCCTCTAAACCAGATCTCCAGCGGCACAGACATCAGTGCATTCTTGGAACACACGCTGAAGACTCACATGGCAGTGCGCAGACGCCAGTGAAGCGGGGAACCACGTCCAAGCGGGCCTACGCATGGATGTACAGCATCCTTGGCTACGCTTCGTGCCGCGCCTGTGAGGCATGGCGCTACCCTCCAAAGGGGGCCAGGCCCCGGTGGGGTGCAAATTCCATCAACTACTGCACAGACAACGCAGGTGAGCACGCATGCCACAGCCCAAATGCCACCACACGATTTCAAATTGCAGGGAACAGGCAGAAGAACAATACGAAAGGCTGAGAAATGGAATTCAACAGGGCCCACGACATCGGCAATCCTGCATCATGCAATCGCACCTCAACGACGCCCCAAGAAGGTGCATGCCTACCGTCCTTTCTTGCACCTCGGCTGCAGAGGGCGAGCAATGCTCCTTCACATCCTCAGATCTCAACAACCGATACAAGGCTCAAGTTGGCGGTCAGGTGATGCAGTCCCGCAATGTCCTGAGGCGTCAGGGAGGCGGCGTACTTGCTCCTGAAATTCTTGATCTCCGCCTTGATATTTGGGGCACCAGCTTTGGCATGCATGAACAGGTCGTAGAACTCTTTTGGGAAGGTGCTCTCCCCATCTTCATGTTGCATGGCCTCGACCTCATACATCCACTCAGTCTCCTCCACGGTTTGCATGAGCTTGATGGGCTGCCACATGAGCATATCCACCACCCAAATTCGTGGAGAGCAAAGGACCTGGAATTGCACCTGAACGTATACATGGCAGTGGTCCAGGGGGGAATGCTTGCCCGGCGTGCTACCTTTGTATTAAGTACCCTGGCTTTAGCCCCAAGTTTATCCTCACCGAGGGAAGTACCCCAAGTAGACCGCACTGGACCGCAAACCTTCCCTGCAAAGCACGTGTGGGCGCATGGCTACATCACCCCTGCCTCCTCGAAAAAACAGGCACGGGTCGGGGATGGTAAAAAAAAATGCGCGTGCCTGGCGCGCTAACACTTCCCCTGGAATTCACAGAATGGCCTTGCAAGAGCCCTCCTGAGAATTCAATCTCGGGGCCCCATGCGTCCTGATGCCCGAACAAACAACGAACAAACAAGTAACAAACAAGGGCTGAATAAAATGCCACCAATTGTGCCTGGATTCGCCTCCGACCGTACAGGCATTTCGGCTTGACGAGGCTTTGACTGAAACGGACGGTGGTTGTAGCCCGCCAGCATGTCACTGGATCTCTCATCGTTCATTGGGGGAATCTTTGCACTGCGCGCTGCACTGCGCGCGCACTGTGCGCTACTTTTAGACTATGTTCCCCCCGAAGAGCCCCCAAGCAAACCCCTTGGAAACGCCCTTAGAATTAGGTGACCCAAACTGCCCCAGCTCAAGAAAGTTGCAAACTTCCCTCCTTCACATAACACACATCATGCACAACTGGAAAAGCCATGAACAGCGCATTGGTCGCCACCCTCAAGAACACAAAACTGTCTTTCTGTTCCATTGTCTATTAAGTACACATGGACTCCATCTTGCATTGGCGATTTACCACCCGTAGTGCATCTTGGTAGTACTCCAAGTGGATGAGCCCATCTCCCGCCATCCCAACCACCGTGGCACGAACTCGCACGCCATTGGAGCGGGTGTAGAACACCCGATCGCCAAGACTCAAATCCATGAAGAAAGTGTTTCTAAGAAAGGAGGAGGGGGGTATGAAGTCCTATAGCATATGTGCAAGCACGATAGATCAATGTGTGCACACGAGCATTGCGCCTTGCCATGCCTTGACACAACCATGCTACGCCTTGCCATGCCTTGACCCAAACGTGCTACACCTTGCAAAACCTCCGCTAGGGGTCACCATGATGCCCCTAGGGGCCCCTAGTATCTCAAAGTATGGGTCTCTAGTACGGCCACACGCCCAAATAGTTGCACTGCGCGCGCACTGCGCTTGAGGCTCCCCCATTGTCAGAAATGCGGGGCAGCCACGCCCATGCATAGTCACAAACGTCAGCAAAGAGGGGTAGCATAGGGATGTAGTAGAAGTGGGGGAGGGGGGGTCTGAAGGGGGGGTTTGGCACAAGGCCTCGGTATTAGGTTGTTTGCCTTTGGCGCCTGGGTATAGTCTGTAGACACTGTGCACCACAAGTAGACGCGGCTTGCTAATTGTAGACACTGTCGGCATGTTGTAGACGTGAAGAGACAATATTTGCAAATGGGGCCAAAGGCCCCCTTCCCTCAAAAACGGTCCGCTAACAGCGTTTACCCGTGCACAAGGGCATGTATACGCGTATACGTACACGCAACGTAGACACGACGTATATGCGTATATGTATTCGTGTATACGTGTGTATATGTACAGCCCTCAGAAATTGAGCCCCAGGCAGGGGCCAGCAACAGAAGAATAGGAGTGCCCCTTCAGCACTGCACAGGCGTCCATGGCATACAATAATACTTCTACAAGGAGGATACGACACGGGCTCTTGGTGAACCAATTCGATGAACCAGCCCCAACTGGTCCTTTCGGGGGTTGGCCATCGAAACCCCCCCCTTCCACAATGAACACCTGTGGGGCTGTGTATACATTCCGCCTGATCATGGGGGGCACGTTTTGCTGCGGCCAATTGTGTTGCCACGCTGCAGAGGCGCAGAGCCATGGTGTGTCGTCGTTCTGTTACTGTGAGGCGACGGAATGGGAGCCCCTGTCCACTGATTCCCCCGTAATCGAATGCTGTTGTTAGCAAGCTCGTCAGCTACTGCTATGACACGGAGCCATGCACTGGCGTTGGATGGGGCCAGTGGTAGTGGTCCCAGATCTTCTGGATGGGGCGCAGAGAAAATGTTTGCCCGGCGCGCGCCTGGCATCCAAATCAATGTCCCGGCCATCTATCCCAACGCTTTACCCATGTCATACCGAGCTTGGGGTGCCCTTTTCACAATTGCAAAAGCACAAGTCGTTCATGCCTGATTGGAAGAAGTGGCGCTGAGGGAGTGTCATGACAATACCAACCTCTCTTGGAATCATTGCTTGCTCCCTTGGCCACCGAAATAAGTGCCCAAACCCCATTGTGCTGGGCTGCATCAGAAAATCCAGTACAGACACATGCCCCGAAACGGTTGGAGGTGGGACAGTGACCATTGAAACTTTGCCCGGCGCGCGCCCGGCGCGCTAATGTTCCCTCAAAAGCGGGCGGGCACTGTGGAACCCACCCCAAAATAAATCCAGTCCCTTGAAGACAGCCCAAACACCCCCGTTCACTTTTCGGTCCCCCTCTGGCTGCGGGGCACAGACAACCTCCTCACGAGCACTGTTGGAAATCAGTATGGGGCACTGCAACTGCAACGGGATGTTGGCGTGCACCAAGTGGATGATGTCTGAGACTTCGTGCCCATCGACAACAAAAAAGCGGCCGGTGCCAGCACTGAGTGTGGCAGAGTCCACGCGACCCGCCCCGATGGCGATCTGCATGTGGAAGATGGGCTGCAGCTCCACGGGCAAGAACGTCCAGATCTCTGCCATCTCCAATGAAGATGGGCTGCAGCTCCACGGGCAAGAACGTCCAGATCTCTGCCATCTCCAATGCCGCTTTGACAGCCTTCGTGGTGGCCCCGGACCTGTCGGAAACATGCATGTGTCCGTGTGTGCACGCGCGTGTGCGCGCGCGTGCAGATGCAGGTGTCTGTGCGCGTGGGGGGGGGGGGGGGATGTGGATGTGTGTGCAGCAGTAACAACCACATGCACCCACGCGTGTCCGTGTGCATGAGCTGATCCGTGTGCATGTGCGCACGCATGCGTGCGTGCGTGCGTGAGTCTCCGCATTTGTGTCTCCAGATGTACGTCTCCAGATTCGCCAGCAGCTCGCCATCCTTGGCTCACCGTGAGGGGACAGAGAAGAAAAGATTAGGGCCCGAGGGAATGCGGCGTGCTACCAGCCTGCTGCCTCGCGTCTTCCTCTACCACAACCCTGCGCTGGGCATTACTGGGCGTGGCCCCTCACATGGGACCCAAACATGTGTCGCGGCCGTGAAGGTTGCAGTTGGGTTGGGCTTGGGGCACAAGGGGGATGCCTGACGATAGCCCAAGCAGCAACCCCAGAATCAGCCATCACTTCAGCGCTCGCCCAGCACTCGCCCTCGCTGTTGCGTTGGGTTAGCCGCCAGCACCCGACCGTTGATGGCCAACCGATGACCAGTTGACGCCCAATAGCAATAACAACGGAATATACCTCATAATAGTGGGTCATACACACATTTTCAGGAAAAGGCGTCACCACCCTTTGTCCCGAAAAGATCGGTTGTTGACCACTTTCAGTGGGAAAGAGGGAGGTCTCGCCATTCGAGCCTGTTTTCCAGACAACCTCCCTTACTTCCCGTCGGCTCGCAGGGCCCCCCTCCCGGGGGTTGCATGGCGGATGATGGCGGAAGACCAGCACACTGCAGCCGTGGTGTGCCGAAGCCTGGCCACTTCGACCATGGGCCCACCGCCTTCCATCTGTTTGCCCCCTGGAAGCCCCACGTGCCCCTGTCCTCCGATACGGTTTCGCTCAGCCTTTTTGCCTTTCGCTCTGTGCCTCCCAGCCATCCGGGTGGGGGCTCCCGCGTTTCGCCCAGTCTTTGGCATTGCACACGCACTGAGGGACCCACACCCTCCCTATTTGCGGTCTTGGGCTTCTCGTTCCTCACTGCAGGCGGGTTCCCCTGGACCCTGGCGCGTCCCTGTCTCTCGACCGCTTCAGCGGTGGTGGTTGTCGGGTTTCGAACTGGCGTCCCTCCGATCCGCATCGTCCATGATGCCCTTGACGTTGCCGTCACATCCAGCCAGGGAGTGGCTGGACCTAGGAGGAGGGGGGCGCCTCCTGAAAAAAAAAAAAGGTTCGCTCCAAAGCTTCCTCCCGCGGTGCTGAGCTATGGGGTGGCACTCCGGGGCTCTAGTACCTGGAATTGACCAGCCCCCAATGCAGCGCAACGGACTCCGTGGTCACCGCCTGGATCGTGGCGTCGTGCTCCTTCCCGACCGCCACAATGCGGGCCACCAGGAGGCTGATCTGCTGGAGGCGCAGGTCGTGCACCACCTCCCCCGTGAAGTCGAACTGGATGAACATGTAAGTGCACCGCTTGACGATCCACTTGGCGTCGGGTTGGGCCTCGGCCTTGTACGCCGCCCCCCCGGCGACACTCACCCGGACCCGCGACGAGACGGGCCGCCCAATTTGGGACCCCGACGCCGTTGTGGACGGGCGCACCGATGACTGGACGGAGCGCACTGATGAACTCAGGGACACGGAAGAGCTGAGGGACGCCTTGCGGGCCCGGTTCACAGACGGCCTGTGGATGGAGGGCGTCACCGGCAGCGCGACCGGCTCTTCATCTTCTTCGTCCTCATCGCTGTCGCAGCGCTTGCGCTGCAGTGACATCAGCAGTTGGTCGGGGATGAACGCCCGCACTTCCGTTAACAAGTGAATGATTTGGATAAAAGACCTCTGGATTCGGTCAGGCTCTTGTACCTACGGTGAGGTGAGGTCAGGTGGCATGAATTGAGGTTGGGTGAAGTGGGGGTGAGGGGAGGGGAGGGGAGGGGAGGGGAGGGGAGGGGAGGGGAGGGGAGGGGAGGGGAGGGGAGGGGAGGGGAGGGGAGGGGAGGGGAAATGAGGGGATGGGAGGGAGGTGAGGGGAGGTGAGGGAAGGGTGTGTGTGGTGTGGTGAGTCGAGGCGAGGTTGCCCGGGTGATCTCCAGGCGCCAGCATAAGATCTGTGAGAGGAGGATATCGTGGGGCAGAGCTCAAGGTCATAGCCGCCGTTGACCCACAGGCCCACGGGTTACCATAAGCCATGGGGACCCAGGGCCCACAGAGTACCATAAAATCCCTGGTCACTACACCGATGCCCTGAAGGACCACCTACGGCCGGCATGATTTGGTGCTTGTTCGACCCTGCTTTGTTGCAGGATTCGGATGGTTGCGTGCCTGACGCCCCTGTTCCCCTGTGCCCTTGTACCAAATGCCACTGTGCCTGATGCCACTACGTCTTGTGCCCCCCTGAGGCCCCTGAGGCCCCTAACGGCTCCTTGAGGGGTTGGGTCCCCCTACTGCCCTTTGGGGCTTGCACCCCACCCCCCACCCCTTCTGGTGCCGCGCTGGAGTGGCTCTGCGTAGGCTCCCTGTGTCATCCCCCTGTTAACAATGTCAACAGTCTGATCACAGGGGCATAGCACACATGGCATGTGAGTGTAGAGCCCACACTAGTCCCTCCACACGAGTCGCTCTGATGCACAGCATACGCCGGGGCTTGTGTATCATGTCAGGGCGCAAGTTGAGTTGCACATCAATCCCTGTATCTCTGGTGCTTTCAACACATCGGCAAGCATCCGCTTCACTACAATGGAGCGGTCCTTGGTAGTGATGGTGCAAAGAATCCACTGAAGACCCTGAACTTGACAGCACTGACACGGAGGCAGTGCTACATGTTTTCGGCACACTCATGTGCAAAATCAGCCCTCACTGTCATACAGCAGCTCAGGATTTCCTGTGCATCGAACTCAGTCAGCAGGTACGGGTGCGGTCAGTACATGGGCTGGCCCCCCAAGTGTGCCGGACCTGGGATTTTCGCAGGGCTGTAGGCTGGCAGCCACAGTGTATATTGATGTGGGGAAGCTAAGAACGCATGGACTGCCGGTGGTATGCCGGCGTTAGTTTTAGCGAGGTCTTTTTCAGTGACAATCAGCAGTGGTTCGGGCGCGCAGCATCTGAAGCATGTAGACTAGCCACAGTAGCGCAGAGACTGTCCCACGTTGCTTACAAAAAGAAGCAGCCGTATCAAAACCAAGATGCCCAATGGTTGTTGTAGCCAGCAGCTGGATCCGAATCATCTAACTATCCCCCAACTTCCACCCGCAGTTGACAAGGGTCCAGCGGCATGATTCTTGTTTCTGGCAGAGGGGTCCATTGGCAAAGAGGGGCGTGCTTCTTCGTTTCAAAAGGAAGGGGCGGGGGAAGGGGGGCCGGTGGGCCCCTGGGGCGCGGAGGGTGTCAATGTCTCACCACGAGCTGGACAGTCCCACATCATGCCACAACACACAAACCAGCCACATGGGCTCTCCAAAGAGCCCCGTCCTTTCTGATCTCCATTTCGGCATACACCCTACATCGGCATATACCTACATCCTGCACTTGTGTACAATGACAGTGCATCTCGTCCCAGGGCACAGGTAGAGGCAGCCGTCAGAGCGGGGGACATCCAAAAGGGCATCAGGGGGCGCCAGGGTGTACCGCCGGTGCAGCTACAATCACCGTTTTCGAATCGGGGTAGACGGGTCCGGCGGGCAGACAAACAGGCTGACAGTGCTTGGCTACGCCGTCTACCACGAGCTTCAGGGACCGGTTCGCTCGGAGGCACACGACGGTGGCAGACTGCGTTTTGCCTTTGGCGACCCCCCAGGGCACACCCCCCCCCCACGGTGGGGGGGGGTGCGCACCCCAGCCCCCTACCCCTCGCAAGTGCAGTGCCGGGTGTGGGGGACGGTCGACGGACCCACCCCCCTCTGGATCCATAGCAATGCTTTGGTCCGGACTGCCCCCGGTCGCAAACCCTCTTTCAGACCTTTGCCAGCCATGCAACCGACTCCAGATCAAAGTGCGCGATGGCCTCCGCGCACTGCTCCGCCTGGTTGTCCAGGGACTTCTTCTTGCGCGTGGTGCGGGCCTGCGTCTTCATGAGCCACCCCACCACCGTGAGCAGCACCAGCACGACGACCAGCCCGGACAGCCCCAGACCAAACAGCAGGGCGAGGGAGATGCCCGTGTTCCGGGGATTGCAGGTGATGTGCTCCAGCGTCCGGCTGCGCGCTGTCAGGGCAAGGGGCTGCGCGTCGTACAGGGGGGCCATATTCTGCTGGATGAGGTTGGCGCGCATGTGGCTGGGGTCGACCAGCCACTCGGCGAAGGCGATGGTCCGCGTGCGGGCAGCGTCGGTGTCCTGGTTGCAGAGGGACTTCCGGACGCTGATGACGATGGGGAGCGAGAGCGGGTAGCAGCTTGGGCTGCTGGACGTCTGTGAGAGCAAGCGGCCCGAATGTGTGCCCCCGGTCCTGGTCCGCGCCTCCCAAGGCGTGCCCTTTCGTGACGACGTTCCGCAACAAAACAAGTGCCACACAGTACCCGACACAAAGGGTCACTTGTGGCATGCCTCAGCTAGACGCTCTGGCACCCTATGCCCTGCACCCCAAAGTATCCAGAAAGGGAGCCACATGGGCCTGACCCGTGTTCTGAGGGTGGGAGTACGACACCTCCCTCCCTCCTGCACACACCAAGTGCCGAGCCGTCAAGCCCTTCCTATGTCTGTCTCCACTGACAGAGGCACCCACAGTGGCATCCTGGTGTGCCAGATACAACAACAAAAACCGAAATGGAGATGATGGCCCTTCAGAGAGTGTCACAAAGGGCAGGTTTCAAGCAGAGCTGTCATGCTTGCCAGTGGTGCTCTCGCTGCTATCGGCACTGCTAACTACTCCCAATGACGGGGCCACGGTCAATAAACGTCGAGGAATCAGCTGGAATCACTTCAAAGAGGACAACGACGGCTCCCCGTCAGAAACAGCACCCAATTTGGCCACAAAACAGCACCCCAAAGCAGCGCAGTAAGCTGGATGCCTGGGGAATTCAGCGTGATGCAACAAGCAAGGATGAGGCTCGTGCAATCCGAAGACTACATGTATCGCGAAGATATTAATTTTGCAGCTTGGGAATGGTCCACCACCAATGGAATGCCCCCTGCTACGATTGGCCAACCCCCCTCCCTGGACCCCCGCCGCCCGAGTAGTGCCAAACATAGGTCGACCCCTGGTCCCCGAGCAGGCGTTTTGAAGGATGGAAGCCCAGCTGTCGCTCGCAAGAGCCCTTGGTGATCCCCTCGACATGAGGTGGTCCTCGTTGACTGGATTGCATTGAAGTTGCCATTCCAGGCCTCGAAGCCTGGGTAAAGCACGGATGGATGTTGCACTTCTGTGCTGTGGCTGCAGGTATCAGCGAACGTCGGCACAACAACAACAACAACCAAGGGGTAGATGGTGCACATCACCTGCGTCTTTTGAAAGTTATCCTCACTGACAGCCACGTCTCCTCCCGAGAGAGAGAGAGAGAGAGAGAGAGAGAGAGAGAGAGGGGGGGAGAGAGGGAGGGAGGGAGGGAGAGAGAGGGAGAGAGAGGGAGAGAGAGGGAGAGAGCGAGAGGGAAAGGGAGAGGGTCTCTCTCTCTCTATCAAATCCCGGTGAGAGCACAGAAACAGACCAAGACCTAATGAACGCCGAGAAGCAGCAACACTGCATCACCAAGCCTCCGCCCGCTACAGCCCAGCGGCACGGGTCCACAGGACCAACTGGCCCATGACTCCATCTTTCAAGGTTCACCCCTCCCGCCGCCCCCTGGAAATCGTCGACTTTGCAATCGAGGCGTTGGAGAAAGGTGAAGCGTTGGCCTGAAATGAGTTTGCCATCGGGAACCTTGGCTCAGCCGAAGGCGCCAAAAAAACTTTGCACTTCCGGTGGGGCAAAGCGGCGTTGGGGTCAAAGAGAGCG
Source organism: Eutreptiella sp. 'Long Island Sound 2002' (assembly GCA_964036045.1). NCBI lineage: Eukaryota > Euglenozoa > Euglenophyceae > Eutreptiales > Eutreptiaceae > Eutreptiella > Eutreptiella sp. 'Long Island Sound 2002'. The sequence continues at coordinate 173,266,543 of OZ038379.1, forward strand.
GGTGGTGGGTGGTACGCCCCCCCCCCTTCTCCCCCCAAAGCCCCTGTCTCCCCAACCCCCACGGACCCCGTTGACATCAGTGCATTGGGGACCTGCAGTGCAAAGTGATTGGCATCTTTGTTCATCACCTCTGAGGAGGCGCAGGCCCGGACGGTCTCCCACGACGCGTTGGCCTTGTGGCCATCCGAGCGCAGGAACTGAATCGGCTTCAGCGCCAAGTTCCCGATCAGCGGCGTCAGGGTCAGTGCATAGGGGCTCTGCACGACCGCCGCCCGCAGCATGTCCTCCGTGGGGAAGCTGGGCGCTGCCGTGATTGCGGACCCGTTGTAGTCCACGGCGTAGGTGCGCATGAGCTCCTGCACGTCGCGGCTGCCCGCCACAGGCCCACGTTTGAGCTGGATGGCTTGGGTGGCGTCTGTCAGTAGGCCCTGGGAGCGATGCACCAAACCATCCGGATTCAGTGCCAAGATATCGGGATGCAGCCACGTGGTGATGTCCCCCTGGAGCAGCGGGGGTGCGAAGCAACGTGAGCAGGGGTGAACCATAATGGTCAGCAAAACGGGGCAGTGCTGAGGTGGGCTGGATTTTGAGCCCCACTTTGCAGGGAGGCGATGAGATGAGCGAGGCTGTTACCCCTCGATCTGCTCCAAATTTACTCTCAAGCACAGCCAAAAACACAAGCTACTCCCATTCTACTCTCAAAGAACACCCAAGCCACTTGCAAACAACAGCCCAACAACACACAAAATTACACACGTATACATACGCAACGTACTCCCAATCTACTGCCGAACAATGCTGAACAACACCCAGACAGGACTGAAGCAACGCTCAAACAACGCCCAAACAACACCCAAACTACTGCCACACTACTCCCAAGCTACTCCCAACCAGAACCCATACAATTGAACACAACACCTGAACTACTCCCAAATTCCTCCCGAACTACTCCCAAAGTACTCTGAAGCAACACCCAAACAACAAACAAATCACACCCAAACAATGCCCAAACAGCACTCAAACAATCTCCACAAAGACCACCCATTCTGCGTCCAAACAACAATTCCCAAAGAAGAGCCAAACGGCACACAAAGTGCTCCCAAGCTACTCCCAAACAACCAAACCACACAAACACCACAAAAGACACCCACGCAACTCCCAAACAAGGTGCAGACTACTTAGAAACAGACTACTCAGAGACGGCCAAAGAACACGCAAAATACTGTCCAAGTACTCTCAAACCAGTCCCATACAACTCCCAAACAACTCCCAAAGCACACCTGAGCAACACACAAACATCATAAAAACTCCTCTGAATCTGGAGCTACTGCCAAAGTGCTCCCAGACAGCATGAAAACAATACCCAGACAACGTCCAGACAACGCCCAGACAACACCGAAACAACACCCATCCAACACCCCAGACGACACCAAAACAGCACCCAAACAACATCTAAATAACTAGGAGACGTAGGAGAGCGATGTCAACACCTCTCCATCCTGCGAGGCTCCCACTCCCACCGCTTCCGTTTTGCGTGTTGGTATTGAATGCTTCAACCGTGAAGGTAACTTACCTTTCGTGGACCTTTTGATTGTCCGGTTACATCCACTTTGCACGAGTGTGTATTTTAAACCAACACACACATGCTCCTACATTCCTATATTCCTAACTCAAACACCCCACGCCATGTGAAAGTGGGTGCCAACAATGCATCTTGTGTCTCATGCGCTTCACGCAACACGAGCCCATCATCAATGAAGTGGAACATAAGTACATTTGACACCAGGTGCATACGTTCGTTGCAACAGGAGTACCAAGTATGCCCACAATTGGTACCCATTGAAAAACGAATGAGTTGAAGATATATTCCTAATCCGGGCCGCCCCCTCCCATCCCCTCCCCCCCCCGCCGCACACACGGGGCTCACTCGGTACTTAATGCTGCATCCTGCTGCCCTACTGTTGGATCAGCTGATGTAACCAGCCCAGAAATGATGCAAATGAAATACGCCGTACCTTCAAAGTCTGTGCCATCCTCATGCACTGCATGGGGCTATGCCCCCGGTCGACCTCTCCGCTCCTGGGTGCTGACCTTGGGGTCCGCTGACGGAGCGGTTTGGTCGAAAAACACCAACAGTTGCGTGGGCCAGCCCCCCCACCCACCCCTACCGCCCCAGGTTGTCAAGGGTCCTCACCCATACCCCAACCCGGTGTTGCCCAAACCGGCATTGGGGGCAGAGCGAGGTGCGGGTCAGAGGCAGCAATAGCGAGGGGGTGAAATACAGAAAGCGCACCTCTAGAATGCGTGCCAGCAACGGCCCATCCAATACGACATCAAAATGGCAGATCACTGCAAGCGCCACTCCGGCAAACGCGAACGTGGCACGGTCCTCCGTGATGGGGGCCATGGCATGCGCGCCCACGACAAACTGGCAGACAGAAAGGACCAATGGCACGTGTGTGTGTGTGCCAAGGCCGCGTTTCGAATCATGCCCAAACTGCGAGGTTCAACATTCCTATCGCCCTAATGGCTCTGCGAACCATCAGTTCGTGTGTCCAAGCCCTGCAGGCAGGCCTCCCGTAGGCTCAGAACTACGCTGTGTGTGTGTGTGTGTGTGTGTGTGTGTGTGTGTGTGTGTGTGTGTGTGTGTGTGTGTGTGTGTGTGTGTGTGTGTGTGTGTGTGTGTGTGTGTGCGCGCGTGTGCACCGGTTGTCGATGACACGTGATGCAGAATGCTGGAAGCGGAAGCCGTGACACACGTGGCAGCCCCAGGCCATGCCCTGTGCCACCATGTTTACTCAGCGGGAGATGCTGGACCCTTGTGGGAAACGTGATCCAGTTCGGTTCCCGAATCGTCGTGTGCACAACAATTCTGCTGCGGGCCCCTGCCGCGACCCGTGTGGCGGCCTGTACGTCCTGCATCTCAAGGCTGGACGGGAGTCCGAACCATTGCGTCGGTTCGCACATGCCACCCAGCCAGACATGCCACTGACGGGCAGAGGGGGGATGAGGGGAAGGGGCACACCAAGAGTGCGGAAAATGACACCTGGAAAACTGGTCCTTCAGATGCCGGGGCCTCATTTGGTGCACTTTTCTTGTGCCAAATTTTGCCATTCCAAATTTCGCCTGTTCCTAATCCCCCGCCTCCGGAATCAGCCCCGTACCCTGTGCCACTCTTTACTGTCCGCTGCTGTGGCGCCCGGAACTCCACAAGCCCCGTGTGGATGTTCCGCAGGCCACCAAGACCCGGCCTTTGATCACGCCTGATCTGATCTGGTGGGCGCCAGGGGCAGGCCAGAGCAGTGTTTCTGCCGGGATTTTTTCCAACTTCTCCCGCACCTCCGTTCAGTCCAACGATTGGATTCGTGATCAGCCTTGCATTCGATGGAGTGGCCCAGCCGCTTCCGCATGCAGTGGCATGTTCCCCAGGGCCCTCACCAGGCCCCTGCTCAGTGGCTACCGGGAGGGGGGAGGGGCAGGGAGGTAGTAGAAAGGGGGGGGAGGCGGTGGGTGGGGGGGGGGGGGGGGTCTGAAGGGGGCGGGGGGTTGGCTGGGGCCCCCCTCCTCCCAGGGTCCCCCTATGGTCCCCGCATTTTGAAGCTTAAATTCTCTTGGCACCGAAGGCGCCGAAGCAAAATTTTGGCTGTCAGCCTCAAACATTGGAAGGGGAGGAGGGGGGGGGAGGGGGGTCCAGGGGGGGAGGTACACCCCCTCCATACATCACTGGGGAGGGGGGAGGAGGGGCAGGGGGCTTTGGAGGGCCCGGCCTGAGGTCCACCCAAACGCACAACATCACACAGCTCCTCATCGTTGAGGGCCCCAAGTTACAATCGGGGAAGTCCCGCAATTCCTACCACCCCTTCCACAACACAAGCGGCGGGATCACCAAAGGTGAGCCGCAGATCCTCAGAAAGTGAGGGGGCAGGCCACGCCAAGCCGCGGCCAACCCACCCACCTATGAACCCACTGACCCACATCCCCAAATAGCCCCCTCTTAGTCTGTGGGTCTGTGGGGTGTGGTCTGAGCCCCACCCATACCCCACCAAACAGGACTACACCATTGCACCCCCCATTCAGTGCACCACAGCCAACAACAGTATCCAACCGTGTCCCCACCCTCTGCCACCCAAAACCCACAGAAACAAAACCAGCACCACAAACCCCGGGGGGGGGGGGGCTCACACACTCACACACGGGGGGCTCTGCAGTTCAGTTCTAGACCCCAACCCCCGCGGCGTGGGCGGGCGGGGGGGGTCCAAAATTTTCTCCATTTTGGGGGCATTTTCCCCGTTTCATTCTGAGCATTTTGAATATACACAAGTGGGGTAAAATTTGGTTTACCGCTCACAACAAACGAAAAACAGTACCGTATTCGAACAGATGTACCTCTGAATCAGCAAAAGCAGCCCGGCCAGCAAAAGAAGACAAAGGGCACGGCATTCCCTTACTTATTGTGAGCATTTTGAATGTAAGTGGGGGGAAATCAAGTGTGTTGCAAATTTTAGGGCTCAAAAAATTTTTCCGGGCGCCATTAGCGCCCAAGTTACCAGTTCTAACCAGGCGCTAACTAGTATGGGTTGGGGGGTAGTGGTAGTGGTAGTGAGCCCGGGCGTGTACGGGCACCGCATAACAGTTGCGACCAGCCGCCGGCAGCGACCTTCCGGGACGGCGGCTGCGACCCGATTCCCTGGCAGACACGCATGTACAGGGGCCGGGGCATTCCTTGAGGACTTCCAGGCGTTTGTCACATGCGTGGTACAAGCTGTGCTCCCTGATGCCGGGTGAGAAAGGATGGTAGGGGGCAGGACCAAACTGGGACTTCCAGGCGTTTGTCTCAGGTGAGGTACAACCTGTGCTCCCGGGATTTATAGTGGGGGTTCCTAGATGCGTGGTTGGATGCATAACCACTCAACCACCGGGACCCGTGCTGCGAAACGGCGCAGGGTAAACCGGGACTTCCTGGCGTTTGTCTCGGGGTGGATTTTTACCTGTGATCCCGGGACAGGTTGAGGCCTTGTTGCTGGGGGGGGGGGGGGGAAGGCGCCCATCCGTTCTGCCTGGCCTGCTGCCCCGTTTCCTGGCTCCCAACGGGGGGCCAGCCCACGGCCTGCACCCTCACTTTATGGTGGCTTAAATTTGGGCCGACAGAGGCATGGGTTGGGGGGTCCAAACGGGGGGGGGGGGGGCAGACCTCACAGGTAAGCGCCCCCCGTGGGCTCACAGCTGCCCCATAAACGCAGTACATCCGAACTGTCCCCCCCGCCCCCGCCCTCGCCGAGCACATGCCTGGTACTGGTCTGCCAAAGCCGCATCCACGTGCACGGAGGACTGCAGGGTGTCCTCCACGAACGTGATCGCCAGGCCGGGGTCCAACACCGTGTAGATCTGCGCCAGCTCCCGCATGATGGGCGTGGCGGAAGGCAGGACGCACCCCGTGATCTGGACTCTGTCCACTGCACTGGCCAGCGCCAGCTTTCCATCACACGTGATGTCCTGGAGGAGCGTAAACCGATGGGGGGTAGTCAACCAAAAGCAGGGGTGCAGCCTGGCCTGCGCTGGAAGGACAGGGGCGGGCCTGTGCTTCATGTTTTTTCCCGCAAGGAGGAGGGTCACCCCCAGACGGAGACGTGTGGTGTGCTGGTCACGAAGAGCAAGCACACATCAGCACAAGAACACTCAGAAAAGCCCCCCCCCCCCCCAGAGCAAAGTGACAATCGCGGGAAAAAACGAAACTTACAATCGGGAAAATCTGGTCGGGCCATTTTTGGTACACAAACTTTTGGGTCCCAGACGCCGCCTCCCCCGCTTTCAGCCCACCCCTGCTGGACAGGGGGTAGTGCAGCAAGCGCCTGTAAAACCTGCTGGACGCAGGGGAGAGAGCACTTGGGGAACAGGAGCCGGCGGTTACACAACCGTTGGAGCCGCAGTCGGAGTTGGCAGGAAGCGGTTGGGGCGGGCCTAGTGGTTGCTCCAGAGGGGGGGGGGGGGGGTGCCCTGAAGGCTGACGGAGGATGGCGGTTGGTACTTCCGGATGCACGTACGCGTGCGCCTTTGGAAGATATCCTCCACTTGTGGATGGGGGAGGTCGGGTGCCCACCCGTTGGGCTGCGGGGTGAAGAGGGTGAGCTCAAAAACCTGCGAGAAGGGGGGGGGGGGGTGAACGCCCCCTGTTCAAGGGCAGGCCTGCTTGCGGCTCGCTTACTGTCAGATATGCAGCATCCTGCCCCCATGGCACCCAAGCCATGGCTCAGTGACTGACCCCTCGCTGAGCAATGGATTGGTGCCGACCACTCCCCGCCGCACGGCACGCACGACGGCGGGTCCACACAGGCCGATCACGCCGTTGGGCGGGGGGTCAGATTTCGCGGTGCGCATGCCCATCAGGGCTGCACGTTCCAGACAATGCCATGCTCCATCGTTTTACACTTCTGTAAATCATTGCCTGGTGCCTGACACGGGCTCGCGCAAGCGCAGAACGCCGGCCGGTGCCAGTGGCTGACGCGGGGCGCACACACAGAGCAAAGATCTGCCGCCATGCGGGCACAATGTATACCCAGGGCCAAGGTCTGCAGCGACGCATGCCCATCCCACACACCGGGTGGGGATTCACAAACCCGCGCGTTTCTGTACCCAAGTGACCATGAATTCGTGGCGCGGTTGTGTCCAGGTTTCTGGCCAACGAGCGCTTGCACAACGGAACTGGGCTGCACTGGTCTTGTTCCTGGTGCTCCTGCGGCGACCATCTTCACCCGAGGGTGGACGCTGAGGTTCAGAGATTGCAGGTTTTTTGGGCCAGGTGGCCCGAGCACCGCCAGAGGAGAGTTGCCGAGCAATACGGACATCGCGTGGGGCCCTGTAGCCCGACTGAGACCGATGGCGATCACACAGCGCTGTACGCATGGCGTGTGTTGTTGTTGGTGCAACTCCTCAAGCGTTTGTGTGTGTTGTGCGTGGGGATGGAGGTGTGGGCGTCGGTGGCACAAGAAGGGGCACGCAACTGCTGACTACGCTGCACCAAGTCTGTCCGGAAAATGACTCCTAATCGCGCAAAATTGCCTGCGGTCTGCGTTCCATTTTCCCTTCGGATGCCACAAAACAAATGGATGACGGTACCCTTTGCTTGCGCGACACGGGGACAGCGATGTTCGCGGATCAAAGGCGGTCGATCTATCGCGGAAGCAGTAACAGACTCACTTCGGCACGGCAGTTCAGCAACGCCGCAAACCACCTGCATAAAGCGCTCGGTAATGGTCTTCCGCAGGCGCGGGGGCAACACCCCGAACCCCAGCCTCTCAGCGGTATTGAGAACGAAATCGGACCGCCAGAACCACAGCCAGAACGCAGCGGTCTCCCGCTTGTGGGCACATGTGGCGCCATCGCGGAGGGTGGCCTTGCGGAACACCAAATACGTGTACTGGAGAGAACAAGGATGCCGGGGGGTGGGCGGTGCGGGGCTGTATGGGACGGTCGAGCACTCGCACTGAGGAGGTGGTGAGGGAAATGGTCTGTCATGACTAGAGGGGTACCCCGATGCATAAGACAGTGCGACAGGGGGAGGAGGTCCTCAGCAAGGCTGTCCTTAAGGGGGTGGAAAGACCTTCGTAACGGCAACACCAACATGCTTCTCTACTTCAAAGGTTGGCGGTTGGTGGCGGTTGGTGGCTGGTTGGCGGTTGGTGGCGGTTGGCGGTTGGTGGCGGTTGGTGGCTGGTTGGCGGTTGGTGGCGGTTGGCGGTTGGCGGTTGGTGGCGGTTGGTGGCTGGTTGGCGGTTGGTGGCTGGTTGGCGGTTGGTGGCGGTTGGCGGTTGGTGGCGGTTGGCGGTTGGTGGCGGTTGGCGGTTGGCGGTCGGCGGTTGGTGGCGGTCGGCGGTTGGTGGCGGTTGGTGGCTGGTTGGCGGTTGGCGGTTGGTGGCGGTTGGCGGTTGGTGGCGGTTGGTGGCTGGTTGGCGGTTGGTGGCTGGTTGGCGGTTGGTGGCGGTTGGCGGTTGGTGGCGGTTGGCGGTTGGTGGCTGGTTGGCGGTTGGTGGCGGTTGGCGGTTGGTGGCGGTTGGCGGTTGGTGGCGGTTGGCGGTTGGCGGTCGGCGGTTGGTGGTCCCTGGGGGCTGTCCTGAAGGGCTATCCTCAGCAAAAAAAAAAAAAACTGGCTCCTTCAGGACAGCCCTGGTCCTCAGCGAGACGCGACACCTGCCGAACCTTTTCGAGTGAACTTGCAACCAACCGAATCAAATTCACGTGAAATGAAGTGCATCGGGCTGCGCCTGTGCGGCAGAAGATCTACGCAGGATGAACACGCACATGCGGTCAATGCAGTTGACAGTCCAGCACGTCTGACATGCCAAAGAGTGTGTCAAAATATCAAACGCCGGTGACAAATACACACGACATTCACACATGCACATACAATTACACCTCTTAGCCCCCTTTCACTGAGGCACGGGGGGGCCGCCCCCTTGGCTATGACGCCATGCCCCCTCCCTGTTGGCCGCAGGCCCCATTGGGCCGTTGTGACACATTTGGGCCGCACAGAGTGTCAGAACAGCCCTAATTTGTCCAAACCGCCCTGATTTGTCAAATGGGGCCCAAACGGCCCAAATTTCTGCAAATGGCCGAATTTGTCAAAATGGCCCAAGTTTGCCTCACGCGGGGGGGGGGGGGGGCAGTGCATCACCCGCTTCAAGCACACACCTGCGCTGACCCCCAAAACACACGACCACTGTGCCATGCCACATCCACCCGGCTCATGGTGCCACGCAACCACCTCCACCACCCGCCGCAAGAAAGCCCCTTCCCACACCACCGCTGCCACGGACATCAGCGCTTCGTGCTCTACTTTGCTCTCACCATCGTTGCATTCACATCTCCCCGTCCCAAATCCAGAGTTTGATGGAGCCACGAACTCAACGACGGCGGCACCAGGGCATGCACACCAAGTTCTCCCAAAGCTGCAAAGTTTTGGTCCAGGAACAGCCGCTTTTGGCCTAAATAGTCGTGTACTTTGAACATACTGACCATTCATAGTTTGCGATCATTCGTGTTTGTTGCTGGTTGCTTCCTTGGGGTGAGCGGGCTTTCAACTTGGGGTAACCCCCATAGCCACCGCTCCCCCGAACCTTCCCCTTTCCCATTGGCATGCATGCGAGGATGAGGTGTGCAGCAGCATGAACCTGCGTGATAGGCCAAGAATATGCGCCGTGAGTGGTGATGAGGTCAGCAGTGAAGCGCTCGGGTGGATCTCCGTTGTTCCCAAAGTCCATGCCCTTTTGCAGTACTGCAAAGTCAATGGCACTGCAGAGTAAGAGGCAGCATGGCGAGCAGGGACCGTATTGTCCTGTGTGATGGGTGATTGGAGGATACTACGTGGCGCGTGCACCAAACAAGTGCAAGTACCTGGATACCCAGACAGTGCGGATACAGTGCAAACACCGATAAAAGCGGTTGATGACAAAAGAATATTCTGAAGCAAGAAAACCAAGCAAACGGGACTAAACCATCCTCTCGAAGGTAGAAACATACCCCGTCTTGCACAAACGCTTGTACACCAGCAACACCACACGCCATGCGTACAGTGCTGTGTGATTTCAATTGGTAATAGTAGAGTCCCAGCAACTCCCCTGTGGCGGTGCTTGGGCCATGTGCCCCAAAAAACCTGAAAAAAACCGAATCTATGTTCCTAATCTATTAGATACATATCTAGATGGCGTAGGTGTATTAGGGGCAGGTGGGGTAGGTACGCCACCACATTTGCAACCATCACTATCTTGTCCTACAAATGATGCAAAGTACATGTACTCAGTCTGCCTAGTGGCCAGTTGCATTGCACATGCACTGCACACACACTGCGCTCAAGGCGGCCCCGTAGTGCACAGGGGGACTGTGGTAGAGAAATTTGTGTGCGCACGCATTCGCCGCCAAAGTGGATGAGTGATTTGCACGGCCAGGCTCCCCTTCGCTTGGACCCAGCGGCAGGGAGGTACCGCATGAGCGGCCTAGCTGTCCTGTGGGAGGATTGCTCAGTATTGTCTCAGGTTCCACATTGCCGTGCTGCTGCCGCTGCCATGGATTGTGCTGGCTCTCGATCAGGCTCTAGGTCCACGAAGGCACACCAACAGAGGCACAACGTGTTGAGCAGGAATAGAGCGCAATGACGAGCCCAAGGGTTGGCTCGTGAACCACAACTTGCATGCACCCTCAAAGAGCTCCAGATTGTGCAAAAAGATGGGTATGAGGGTATAGGACAGGGAACAAGGCGTCTTAGGGCCGGGTTCCCATGGGGACCGTCACGGCCGCATGCAAGGAGTGCCCACGTGGTGCTGGCGACTTGCCATCAACATCATAAAAACCATAATTGACACCAACACCGACCCGACCCCATCAGCACCAACATCAACAGCAACAGTGCCACCACAAAGACCCGCCGTTGCACCTCCACCTCAGCCCTGAAATCCGAATTGGGGTTTGCAGTGCAGGTCAGGGCCCATGGGGTCGGCGGTCACCTTTGGCGGGGCACCACCACAAAGCCGCCCTCCTTCTTAAGCCGCACCATGGGCAAGCTGCTCTCCGTGGCCTCCCCCAAAGTGGCATACCCAATACTGTACTGGGTCTTGGCAATGTAGGCCCGCATCCCGGGGCTTGCACCGGGGGTCTGAGTGACAGGACGGGCCTTCCAGTCAGGCTTGCCCCCAGAGCCAACAGCAGTCGTGAAGCCAGTCCAAAACCGACCCAGCGCCTTCTTGAATAGGCCGGTGCTGGTGCTGCCATCCCCACGCACCACAACCTCGATGGTCTGATTCGGGGGGATCTTCCACGTGGCAAACAAGGGATTGCTGGCCACGATGCGCCGGTCGTCCCAAGTCACGATTTCGCCGGCAAAGATCTGGGCGACTGCCTCCAGCGTAAGGATCAGCTCCACCTCACGGCCAAGGTTGAAGATGGGGACGACAGCAAGGGCCACCGAGGGGTATGTCTGAGCAGCAAAGGCACAACACTCTTGAGCAACCTGCGTCATGAACTACATTGAGTAGCCCCGAAAACATGGCGTATATTGACTGTCTCTCTCTCTGTATCTCTCTCTCTCTGTGTGTGTGTGTGTGTGTGTGTGTGTGTGTGTGTGTGTGACGCCCAATTCTTTCAAATCATGCTCAAACTGCGAGGTTCAACAATGATGCGACGAAACCATGAGTTCTTTTGTCCGAGTGCCCTGTCGCCGGGCTTCAGGAACTGGGTGGAGAAGACACGTGTGTGTGTGTGTGTGTGTGTCAGCGCAGCCATCATTCAAACTGCATCAGTTCATGTGTCTGAGGAGATACACTATGTACAATTCAAATTCGCTTTGCGTCAGCACCCAGAGTTTAAGGGGATTTGAGACGCCTCAACTTGCAAGGGATAGAAACTTCAGTGCCAGCAGAGGAATCCGAGGAATTTCCTGCTGAGACCGTGTCAGAATCTGAGTCAAACTGAAGGGGAGCCCAATGGGCCTCAGATCCTGATGGTGTATCAAAATCCTCCTGAAAGGGTCCATTACACTGGGAGTGAAGCAATTGTAGATCCAATGCAGTCGAAAGCTGTGTGGTCGTACTTTCCCCATGTGTGTGTGTGGGGGGGGGGGGGGGGGATGCAATCAACCCCTATTGCAACTGCACACACAATGCCCCCTGGTGGAGTGCTTGGGGGGAAGGGGGGGCGAACGGAGGGTTTCCAAAGGTATTGCAAAAGCAGTTGCGGGGGTTGGAAAAGTGGTTAGGAGTAGGCTGGTACTTAGTAACCATCCCCCATGGGGGGCCGCAAGTGGTTAGGTATGCCGCCACGCATGGGCTCTAGTTTCACCACCGATTATCTGCTGCTGATAGTGCTAGTGCAAGACGTGTGCCATGGTGCATGTGGGTCATTGATTTGGTCCACTGATGGGGGCCTCTGGTCAGCTTACAGGCACATCCCTTCTCCTTGCCCTGCTGCCCCTTCTGTCCTTAGGATGTCGGGCTGTCTGCTCCCCGCTGTCCTTTACGGCTTCACGTCGTGGTCTCATTCTGCACTATCTAGGGGCTGTGGCGTGCATGGTACCTGATGTTCTTGGCTTGGGGCCTGTACCCATGCTTGCATCACTGCTCCTAATCTCGGGTCACAAGAGGTTGGCTGGGGTGAGGCTGGCAAATAAACATTGAGGGTGGTGCCTACCTTTCTGGGAAAGGGTGGGTGTTGGGGTCTGGCCAACCCAAGCCGACCCACCCACTCACCCACCCACCGACACCGGAAAACTTTTCCTCAGGAAAAAAGTGAACTACAAGTGAACAGCTTCACGACATTGGAGGCTGAGTTTAAGTACACAAACTTTTTTTGGCCCCAGAGGGGGCGGAGTGTCCATCACACTAAGCACATGCCTGGCTGGGAGGCAAAGTGTTGCGAGTACAAACTGGTTGGAGGCTGTTGGAGAAGGGCAGCGGTTGCCACAGCCTATAACTCGGGGGGGGGGGGGGGCAACTCCTTGGGGTTGGACACCAACAACCCGCCCCCTAACCGTTGGCCCCCTAGAGGGGACGGGGGGGGGGGGGGGTTCTGGGAGAGGCGATGGGGGGGGGGGGGTCTGGGAGGGGCTTTTGGTTGGGAGGTGGGGGGGGGGGGTTACATGCCCTCAAGGCCATGCGTTGGTTAATCACAGGTTCCTCTTGCCCTCCCTCTAACCATACCATCACCCTAAACCTAACCCTAATTTTGGCAGCGAGCTGGTTTGGCCATGCCAGCCATGTTGATAAGGCTGAACAAGACCCCCCAACTTTTGTTCATGGTTGCTTTTTACTAAATCATTGCTCTCCATTGACGACCCCAACACTGGCTGTGACCCTCGCCTAGGGTTAGAGCTGGGGCTAGGGTTAGGGGTAGGGTTAGGGTCACCGAGCTAGTGGAACCAGTCTTGGTTTTATAACCCTCTTTAGTGTCTAGGGTGGACCCACTAGGTTTAGCAAGCAAGCAGCAAGCAGCAAGTAGCAAGCAGCAAGCAGCAAGCAAGCAGCAAGCACGCGCAAATGGGCAAACATCACAGCTCCGTCGTGGTGCTTCGGATCCGGCCAAAATTTTGGTGGATGCTACCTATGGGTGTGAGGGACAACCACACAAAGCAAGAAACTCAACGGTGGCGGCCGGGAACGGGCGTCGCAAGTGCCAGACCTCCATTTCGAAATCTGCAATTTAGGGCCAAAATCAGCCTTTTTTTGCCCAAAACCACCCTAGAACCTGCTGAAAACAGCCGAAAGAAGGTAAAAATGGGGGCTACTCTACACATGCAGCTAGACTTCCTTGTGCCAAAGGGCCCTCTAGGGCGCTCTAACTCCACAATATGTCCGCGAACCGCCCCCAAAAGGCCCCTGGGAGCCCCAGAATTTGTGCACATTGGCCGCCGACAGCCCCAAACCAAAAACAGACCATATCTTGGGCTACATGGCTCAAAACGCGATTTCGAGCGCACCTAATCCACCCGCAACCACCCACTTTTGGTGGTTTCCACCCCTCAAAATTGCCCTAACCGACGCCTAGACCCCCGTACCTTGGCCCAGTGGGCTGCGGCAAACTGTAGGAGGTAACCCAAAGAGGCGGGTGCCAAAATGGGTCAACAAGATCCAGCGCGCTCAAAATGGGCTCATTTCAGTTGTTTAGGCACCCCCAAATGGTCTAGGATCATTTTTGGAAAAACCCATTTTTGACCCATTTTTGACCCATTTTTTGTCCCAAAACAGCCCATTTTCAAGGCATTTTCAAGTTGGGCCCACACATTTCCTCTGCCTTTCGCAGCAGCCAAACTGCAGCACCACTGCGTGGCTTGACGTGGGGCAGAAGAGAGATGACTGTCCGGGCCCCATCCTTTGAGTCGATGATGCCACATGGTCCCCGGTTCGAGCGCCCACACGCTCATGCACACCATCCTAGGCGCTGAGGGGGGGCGGACGGGGCACGCGGGATACTGGAGATCGCCCTCCCCTCCCCTCCCCTCCCCTCCCCTCCCCTCCCCTCCCCTCCCCTCCCCTCCCCTCCCCTCCCCTCCCCTCCCCTCCCCTCCCCTCCCCTCCCCTCCCCTCCCCTCCCCTCCCCTCCCCTCCCCTCCCCCTCCCCTCCCCTGCCAAGAGGAATCTGCCAATGCAACAGCACCAACAGCCAAGTATGGCCACAACCACAGTGGCATAAGACCGGGAAGGGAAAAGGTAAAGGGTGGCACTGGGAAAAGACAAGCAGTACACGAGACGCGCCATGGCAATCAGGTGGATGGCAGCATGGAGGAATGATGCAAGACGTGCAGTGCCCTGTTGTGTGCTAAGAGGGAATAGGAGTAAAATATGCAACAGACAGATCGATAACCAAACCTCAAGCAACAACCCGAGAAGATACAGGACCCTGGACAGACAGTGTAGCGCACCGACCTACGTGCAGCACATCCCTCCCCTCCCCTCCCCTCCCCTCCCCTCCCCTCCCCTCCCCTCCCCTCCCCTCCCCTCCCCTCCCCTCCCCTCCACTTACCTAACCTGACCTTATCTGACCTGACCTTCCCTTACCTCAGCTCAGCTCACCGCACCTCACCTCGTCCACCCGCTGAGTGTTCCGCATCCGCAGCATTGTGACACACACAATGTGATGCTCTGAAATGCTCCCTTGAACCCTGGAAAAACGATCAGTAAGGCATGGCGCTCGTCACACTTTGGCACCCCACCGTTACAGTGGACCGCCGGTGCACTTTGATTGGGCTCCGGCAGCATGAGGCGCCGGAGGGATGGGGGCAGGGGGCCCAAAACGCCAGCCCCATGCAGGGGCATGGGGAAATCTGTGCTTGAAGAGGGGGGGGGGGGGCTGGGGTCTGGAACCTGAAACAAGTTTGTCCTTCAGCCGCAGGGGTGGGCGCATTAAGGCCGGTTGATGCCGGTTGGTAACCCCTTCCCCTCCATGGATGCACTTGAAGGGTGGGACTCCTTCAGGGTGCCGGTCAAATCAGTTCCACTAGCTTTCAAATGCCCCGGACTGCCCTCCAACCATTTTTTGCAACCGCCAGCACTCGCCCGACAACCGGTTTTCAAACCGCGTGTAGCTGCTCTCGCCGGTGCTCTAGAAAATAAGCCTCCGGCCCCTCTTCCCCTAAAGCGCATCCCTGAACCCCCGGGGGGTTATGGCCTTGGCCCACACCTTTCTCAGCCACTTACAACTGCCCTAAACAAGAACCTGCAGGTCTGGATACTCAGAGTAGTCGATCTCCCTCAGAGCAGAGTCTGATTGCGCAAATTCGATGTGCAGGGGCTCCGTAGTGTCTTCAGGGTTGCACCGATCAGCATGGGACATCAGGCGGCATGTGCTGCGCCCAGAGTTGGTGGGTTCGTACTTGACTGTCACTCCATTCTTCACAAAGCGATAGGCAAAGGCAGCCTTTTGGTACAGGGCTGTGGTGATGCGGGTGCCCGCACCTTCGATGATGATTTCTTGTTGGTCTTCAGCGACAGCTCGCTGGGGAAAGAAGACCAGGAGGAGGATCGCCCATCTCCAGAGACGGGTTTGCCATTGTTTGGTATGCATCATGCTCTGATAAGGTATTGTGCTCCTAGAAAATGGGCATGCCATGGACAAATCTTGGGAAATAATTCCTTCCGTACCTCCACATACCAACAAAGATGCAAGCGAAATTGGAAGGCAAGTATATGAGCAGCCTCACGGAACGAAATGTATGGTATGGTATGGTATGGTATGGTATGGGCTTGTATGGTATGGTATGATATGGTATGGTATGGTTGTGGAGGGTTGTGGAGGGTTGTGGAGGGTTATGGAGGGTTGTGGGGGGTTGTGGAGGGTTGTGGAGGGTTGTGGAGGGTTGTGGAGGGTTGTGGAGGGTTGTGGAGGGTTGTGGAGGGTTGTGGAGGATGGCATCCTCTGAGTTGTTCTGTGGGTCAGGGAACATCCCTATATACCCACTGTCACATACCACTCAGGAGAGGGGCCACCACCCATCTTGGCAGGATCTACCATGCTTCAGGGCTTTGAACAAGGGGCAAGGCACGCCCAGTAGCGCCCGCATGTGTGGGGATGTCCTGACCACACAGCGCACCCCAATGACGAACACAGTGTACTCGCAGTTCTCGTTCATCCGCACCCCCCGTTTCAGGTTCTTGGCCAAGGGGAGCGCCATACAAGCCAATCCTCCAACACCTCCAAGGCCCATGCACCCATGCCACGCCTTGATTGGTGCGACGTTGCAAGGCCCATCACCATGGGCCCACATGCCAGGGCACACCCTCAAAATGAAGGGGGGGGGGCTAAGAGGGTGCTTCAATCGCATTGTGCACCGCACCGCACCGCACACACCGTGCACTTTAGTAGACGTGTCATTTACCAATATACTATACCCGTATTTCAGGCAGGGAAGCAGTGGCCTGAGGGGGTAGCATGCAACAACGGTCCACTCCACTCCCAGGGCTCTCCTGAGCATCGGCTGCAACTACCACACACTCGAGGGAGGCGGAAGGTGGTGGGGGGGCACATCGGTTTGAGGCGGGAATGTGAGGGGAATGGCATGGGTGCTCATGTCTAATAGCTATGCACTCGGGAAAGGACGAGAGACCCACAACATGGCAAGCATGCACTCCCCCGTGGTGTCTCTAAGATAAAAGACATCATTGGCTGGCTTCAAGAGGTCCGCATTCATTGCCATATGTTGTGTGGGATACGAAGGGGGGGTGTTTGCCCGACGTGCACCCGGCACACTACTTTTGTTTTAACTATCCCAACTTTCCCGGATTTACCCTCCCCTAGAGGAGCCCCCCAAGTCAACTAGAGTGGACCGCAAACCTTCCCTACAAAGCACGCCGCAGAAGACGAAACGGAGAATTGCAACATCGATGTGTATTTCTCGTGTATTGGCTAATAAACAGTTTAGGTTATGCACCCTGCACTGAGACATGCACTGCACCACTGGACCATGTCACTGCATGCCTCCATCAGTCTCAACTCGGGGTTCAGGTCCATGCCCCTACCCTAGGTTTGTTCCCAATGTGGGCATCAATATATTCATCACAATAATGCTCCTGGCACTCACCACAAGCTGTGATGGTGGAGCTCTTGTGACAACACAAAGCACACACATATGCCTCATCCTTTCCCTCATCTTGTGTGGCAGCCGAGTTGCTTTTATCGGTCCAAACATGAGGCGGGATATGGTCCCATGGTCCATAAGGAGGTTGACGGACCTGCATCCGGATGCGAAATTGCGTGAAATGCAACAAAACCCGCACGGACTGGTCCAACTCATTAGAGCCGCCACGCCAGATGTTCCTAACCAAACCCCAATGCCACACCTGTTCATACAAATGCTCAATGCGCGCCCTATACCACCCATGCACATCATTGTACGACTGCTGTCGGGCCATCAAAGTTCCATTCTTTCTTCTAATGAATGGCACAATGACATTAATCCGTCCTTTATAAACGCCGTCATAGCCCCAACCTCAAAATCAAAGAAATCACCGCAGGTACGAGACGGTCCATATCCCCAACCGGAGAGGGGCCCGTCCATATCCCCAACTGGAGAGGGGCCCGTCCATATCCCCAACTAGAAAGGGGCTGAAATTGGGCAGACCTGAGATAACATGGTAACACCGATATTTTCCAATGCACCATGTCCCCGGCTGTCCACAAACACACCACCCACAATTACTCTTGGACCTCAAAATTGTTATTTCTACCTTAACACAACAATTGGCCACCCATTCCTGATGCCGGGTGCCCTATGACTGTTGTTGGGCAAAATTCATTCGCACCATTGTTTAAATTGTTTTTCCCCCCATGGGCTTGGCACTTGCTGCTTCGCCCCACCAAACCCCATGCACCTCCTTCCACCTCCCCTCACTGCCATCCACGCAGCAGACGAGACAACGGTGCACAGTCGTGGACATTGCTGAACCCAAAAACGTAGTGTCGCGTGACCATTTTGCTGCTGTGCCGGCGACACCACGAAAATCACCTGCCACAGCTGCGGCACTGCCTTGGACGCTCGGAGCTCTTGTATCGTTTTTAGTTGTTGCTCCATCACAAGCTTCATGTCCTCCATTTCTTGGCGCATTTTCTCGATGTCCGCGTGCACCCCTTTGTCGTTTGGTGACCCGCTGGCACTGGAGTTGCCCCCAACTGACACCACGTCTGCGGGGTTCTTCTCCGGGGTCCCGTTCCCTGCGATCACTTGGGCATGCTGTGCTGACATGTAGAATGTGCAGTCGTTCCAGTTGAAGGTCCGCTTGTGGAGGGTCCCGAAGGCCACGACTTGCTCGTAGATGCCCTCCATGGATCCCTTCAGTCCATACTTCTGTCTCAGCCGATCTGCCAGTTCAACGGTATCGACTCCGGCTGTCTTTACCGCCGTCACGAGTCTGTCCGTGTCTTGCTGAAGCGTAGACGCGTTTAGCAGCTGTGTGGCCAGTTTATGCTGGCCCTGCTCAATGTAATCCTCAAAGCTGATTGGCTGGTTCTCACACTCAGGCATGGTCAGGACGACGGCACACCACAAAACAAACAAACACTAGGCGAGTGTTCACAAGGTGCCCTCCTCCCACCCCCTTGCCCAATTTAAACTCAAGTTTACCGCATAAACTTTAGTTCTGTACCAACCCGGTTGACATCGCATCGCGCGCCTGTACCGCACACACTGCGCGTGCGGCACCCTCTAAACCCCACCCAAAACCCACGAAGTAGTGGGGTGGGTGGGTGGGGCAGACTAGATAGTATAACCGAATATTCATGTTCATCTTGCGCGTATATTTATCTCCCTCTACACAGGCCCCTCACTTTTAAGCGAAAATTCAGTTCAGATTTAGCTAGCAAAGGGTCAACACCATTCTTCGTTCAACCAACCTCTTTCTTGACCATTCCAATTGCTGCCCTATATCCATAGCTACTGCAATCATAACCCTCCCCACCATCTTCCTTTGCTATCCCCATGAACATTGTGTTTGATTGGAAGAGAGCAATGTGCATCACGGGTCCCAAACAGTTGCAGTAGGTCTAGTAGACTTGCAATGTTTTCGCATTCCACAACAACCTGCAACTGCATTTCAAAACCTCCATATTTCATCTCACATTGCACAACAAGTTACTTTCAAACAGAAAGCATTGCACCGACCTCACCCCCCTTTGCACAAGCACGGCCTTGTCTAAGCACGATGACCCAGGCCATGTGCCATCATGCCCTTGTCTAAGCATGGTGAGGTTGTGTTACTGTCCTTTCTGGAATGTGGGCCACACTTGCCCAAGGTGGAGGGGGAGGGGAAGGTAAGTGCCACATCCGTGGTTCATACGTGTCATATCCAAAAGCCACATTTGCAGTTGTGGCACAACATGCTTGCCACAAAATGAGCACCTGATTTTACAATTGGGGCATAAGGAAATTACTACCAGGGACAATGAAACCCATCAGGCCATACTTGCTTTGGTTGAGGCGCTTGGACTTTTTGGTTGTCCCAATGGAACCCAGTCGAACGAGTCATGTTCTTGCCTAACCAGGCCCAGGAAATTCCCTAACAGTCCTGCTCAAGTTCCCACAAAAAAATGAGGAACACAGGAAAATGGGGAAATGGGGGGGGGGGGGATGGGGAAAACAGGGAGGAGGCAGGTGGAGGGGAAAATTCGGTTGATTCAAAAGGTGGTGCAAACCTTTGCACATTGAGAAAAATTTCAAAAAACGTTGGAGCATCAATGTGATGCCAATAATTGGTGACAGGTATAGTGCATGTACTCTTGGGGATGGCCCGGTCACGGCACATGCAACACCAGAACCAATGGGACACAACCCCCATGCCTCAGCAGCCTGTGGCAGATGGAGGAGTGTCTGCACTATGCGCACATACCCCCCCCCTTTGTAATAGCTACGGGAAAATCCCAAATTAATACGGTCCCTGCGTGTACTGTAGCTTAGCCATAAATCGACGAGGGGTGTCACCCCCGGTATCCCACCGGCAGGAAATCACAGTGCACATGGTCTCAAGTCTCATGCGGCCAAGGCGCGGCACCCATTGTCCAGGGTACCCAACATGGCGCCGTCAGGCGCCACCACAGTTCATGTAGGCTCACGCACAGGTCAGACCTAATCACAGTTACGGCGCCAGAGGCGCCGCCACAGCTGGTCACCGACACGCCACGGCTTGTGATGGCTGCTGCATTACCCTCGCCCGCACCCTTTGTGTGTCACTCACATCTGTACTAAACTCGGAGGCACCTGACCCACTACTGTCTGTCAACCAAGCTTCACTGTCCCCTGTGCTGACATCCGCACCCAAGTCGTCCCCTGACATCGGTTCATCGCTGGACGCGCCAGAGTCTACCTCTGACCCCGTCTGTTCCCCCATGGACGATATCTCTTCCAGCCCCAGCTCGTCCCACTGAAGCACCCTCGGGCGCTTCGGCAGTGAACTGCCGTTATTGGGGTGTTGTTGTCGGCCCTGCTCCGCCAATGAGTCAGCACCCTGGTTCCCCGGCACCCACAGGTCGGAGGGAATCCAGCGTAGCTGCACACACTCCCCCGCCCGCTCCCGTTCCCATAGAATCTGTTCCAAGAGGTCCCGATGCCCCACCTCCCCGGACGCCGTGCGCCATGAGTGCCGTCGCCATTTAACGGACCAGTCTGTAATACCTTTGAAAATGCCTACTGTAGCTTAGACAAGGCCATACCTCGCACATACCACATACATGGTGAGCTGGTGCAAGAAACGGGAATATTGTGCACAAATATCCCCAAAATTAGAGCTATGTGGGTTCAAGTGGGCAAACACTCACGCCAAATGTGTCCATGACCCTATGCGACTGTAGCTTGGACAAGGGCGTAGCTATTATACGGGGGGGGGGGGGGGATGAGTGTGGTCACAGTTGTTCACACAGAGAGCGGCGATGGGTCATTTGCAGACAGCCCAACCTCCCTATGAGGGTGCTGAAACGCACCGCGCACTGCACCGCGCGCGTCAGAGGATGCAACGCTTTAATGCAATTTACACCCTTTCGGAAGGTAGGCAGGGACGTGGAGAAAATACATTGAAATGGGAAACTTTTGTGCATGCATGATCACCACTTCCCCCCAGATAATGCCCCCAAAGTGTGTTTTACCCATGCACACCCATAGCGTCACCCAACCATTGCATACAGAGCACACTGGCCACGTTTCAGCAACTTTTGGTGTGAGCATATATTGTGCGCGCGGGGCTGACGCCGCACCGCGCGCCGCACCGCGCGGTCAGCACCCTCTATGTAGAAGAGGTAGTATGAATATACACTGCACTCAACTGCACAACACACAAGTACATGAAGTGCAATACCACATGCTTGTGAAGCCATCCACCAACATTTTCCAGCATTTCCCCACGTTTTCCCCCCCTTCCCCCCATTTTTCACCATTTTCTCCCATTTTCCTCGAGCACCATGCTCAGTACCCCCCCAACGTGCATCAAAAGCATGTTTTTTTGTGCTTCTCTGGCAGAATTGTCCCCGTTTTCTCACAAAAAAAAGCAACAATTTGACCACCCTCCCCCTTTCTCCCCCAGTTTCCTGAATTTGCCAATTTGGAAAATAGTGTTCCCGCCAAGTTCCGGCAGCGGGAAATAGGTGGCCCTGCCCAATAGCTACGCGGAGGACAGCGTTGTAGCACCCAGCTTGCATTATAATCTGGGCTTTAAGAGAATGGGCACACACAGGTGCTCTGGTGCGCTCACACCTGATTACCTCTTTCCTGCCCCTTCACGGGGAAGACATCCTGTCCACACCTGTGTGTAATAACTCACATTTCTGCTGCTGCCGCTGTCATTGCGGCTGCTGCCACCCCCACCACCGCCGCCGCTGCCGCTGGTGCTGCTGGTGCTGCTGGCCATGGTACTGGAACTGGTACTGGCGCTGGTGCTGGTGCTGGTGTTGTTGTTGTTGTTGTTGTTGTTGTTGTTGTTGTTGTTGTTGTTGTTGTTGTTGTTGTTGTTGTTGTTGTTGTTGTTGTTGTTGTTGTTGTTGTCGTCACCACGGCCGTTGTTGCTGTTTTGTTGTTGTTGTTGTTGTTGTTGTTGTTGTTGTTGGTGTTGTTGTTGTTGTTGTCGTTGTTGTTGTTGTTGTTGTTGTTGTTGTTGTTGTTGTTGTTGTTGTTGTTGTTGTTGTTGTTGTTGTTGTTGTTGTTGTTGTTGTTGTTATTGTTGTTGTTGTTGTTGTTGTTGTTGTTGTTGTTGCTGTTGTTGTTGTTGTTGTTGTTGTTGTTGTTGTTGTTGTTGTTGTTGTTGTTGTTGTTGTTGTTGTTATTGTTGTTGTTGTTGTTGTTGTTGTTGTTGTTGTTGTTGTTGTTGTTGTTGTTGTTGTTGTTGTTGTTGTTGTTGTTGTTGTCGTTGTTGTTGTTGTTGTTGTTGATGTTATTCTGGGAGGGGGGGGGGCTTGAAATGGCCTTTGTCGCCTGGTTTCCAAGAGGATCCAATTTTCAGGCATGCTTTTCCATTTCACACCACACAACTCGCACAAACAGGACCAACGGAAAAAACGCCTCTTGGTGATTCCACTTGCTGCTGTTTCAAAACCAAATGGTTTGCACATGCACATTATTCATGGGCCTAGCCCATAGAAACTTCAGCGTGGAACGAACAAGAGCCATCACTCTGGCTGCAGTTTCACCGACGTACTGAAGCAATGCACTGCAGAGAAGTACCTGCAGGTTTCAGTCCTGAACTAGTTTGCGAGCTACTACACTCTGTATGTGGCACGAAGCTTCTTAAAACAAAAACAGACACTCAATATGCCTGCCCTAGCTGTGGAGCACCATGTTACCATCACAACTATGAATGCAACGCCGAAAATTCCAGCACATCATCCGAAAAGAAGAAAGCCTCAGATAGAAATCATAGCAGCACCAAAGATCCCAATCAGACGGATCAGACGGATGGCTCCGTAGCAATACAGTTAGGCATCCTTCTGGAATTGGGGTACAAGATGGCAAACCACGGGGATCCCATGGGACTGTTTCATGGCATTGAATAAAAAGGCTTCAAAATGTCGTCGGATGGCAGAAATGAAATCTCAGGTCGTTTTGGGCTCACGAATATACGCCGCAAGAGTACCAGCGTGCGTTTCAAGGAGAACAGACTGATCATAGGTGAAACACATCCCCCATTTTCGTCCAGCAGCGAATGCTTGCGGGTATGCGTGACCAAAAACCAGTCACTAACTCGTGTTTTTATGTGCGAACATAGAAAGCAACAAGAGGTAAATGTTGAATTCAAGATGACAAACAGAGACTTGGAAAAAATTGGCCACCTAGACAGGGCTAAGCGCTGCTTTTCGTGCAAGTGATGGCACACACCCCTGACCGGTCAAGCATTATGGCACACCCCTGGTGACACTTGGAAACATATTGCAGCACAGCCAGAACGGCATGTGGCAGGCCACATCACGCTTGATGCAAAATGTGTGTGGCAGCAACAGTGCTCTTCCCTGGAACTGGGACCTCTTCCGCTGATCTAATAGCGAAAAATGCAACTGGTGACGCAGGTCCGGAGAAGAGTTGCCAAGAACAGGATACATCTTCAGCTCGTCGCACTGAACCTCCGGGACTCCCAGTTCCTGGCCGAGCCATTCCCACCAGATTGCCAGCGAGGCCATTCTGCCGCAAAAGGGTTGTCAAATCATTCGTGGTATGTGATGTTCATCCAGTCCCTTGTCAGAGCAACAGCAGGTGTTGTCACCGCACATTTTGGAACCGTGAAATTTTGCAGTTCCTTTTTCTGGTGATCGATGAAGATCAAGTTTTTCACCCTTTCTTGTCATTCGGAGTTGGAGATCGGGGAGTCACCTGACGACTGGCACATTCACGATGCGCTGGTCACCGCTTGTGTCTTCTCATGGCTCTCGCAAACACCGTCCTTGTCAGAGCAACGGTAGGTGTTGTTTCCGTCAAATGTTTGAACTTTAGTGTTGCTCTCGCAATTGGGGGGTTCCTTCTCAATTGCACCTGATAAACCAATTCATTCAATCCCCTTGCTTTTAGCCCATAGCATTGGTGATACCCGAAGCTGCCAAGGCTGCCCAAAGGCCTGCCTTTGCTCTCGCAGGGGGGGGGGGGGGTTTGATGCGGGTTGAAAGTGGGGCGAAGAATCAAAGGGGCTCCAAACATCCCCACTCACCATGATTGAAGCTGGTGTCTGAATTGGGGCCTGAAGCATCTTCAACGAAAGCCAGCCATTGTGTTATTCTTCGGTACGACACATCGTGAAATGTCCTCCGGTGCCTGCGTACAAGTGGACAGCCACTCGGGAACATGAGGCGGGGCGATCTTCTCGGAAAGGTAGGTCCACATATGGCCCTAATTGCGAGTGAAATCCTCTTCAATTGGTTTTCCTGCACCCACCTCCACGCCCCCGACCCCCGGAGAAAAGGAGGGATCAAACGACTCCGCTTCCACCGCCACAGACATTCGGACATAGCACTGCCGTACCCAGAAGTGCCTGCGACACAGCCCTTGCCAAGGCCCGAGGCTGCATGCAACGGCAAGCGCCTTTCGCGTGAACTGTTCCTGAGAGGCCACTCAGGGGTGCAGCCATTGTCCAGCGTTTGCCCATACAGTTTTGTGGACATCCCTTGACCAGTTGCGTCAGGAGCGAATGGGTATGGCTTGCACGGTGGGGCCTTTGCCTGACAGTTTCCCTGCCTCCGCATCACAATTTTCCCAAAATAGTGTTTTCCCTGCCAACAAGGGTGCACAATTGGGAACACTGCCCGATTGGGCACATGCACCGTTAGGTCATGCGGCAGAGAAACCGAGTTGCGCCCAAGTCCTGTGCCGCTCAGTATTATCCGCTCCTGTCGCAACCGACACCCAGCAGGAGCAAGCTGCAGCCCGTGTCCGCCACGGCAGGATTACGCTCCTCGCGGTGCACCTGGGCCCATTCGCTGTCCCGCTTGGTGCCTTGGTGCGGAGTTCAATACCTGTGATCACGTATTTGTCCCAATCGCGTCCCACCACCACCACCACCAGCAGCAGCAGCAAGAGCAACAACAACAACAACAACAACAACAACAACAACAACAACAACAACAACAACAACAACAATAACAACAACAACAACAACAATAACAACAACAACAACAACAACAACAACAACAACAACAACAACAACAACAACAACAACAACAACAACAACAACAACAACAACAACAACAACAACAACAATAACAACAAAAACAATAACAATAACAACAACAACAACAACAACAACAACAACAACAACAACAACAACAATAACAACAACAACAACAACAACAACAACAACAACAACAACAACAACAACAACAACAACAACAACAACAACAACAACAACAACAACAACAACAACAACAACAACAACAACAACAACAACAACAACAACAACAACAACAACAATAACAACAAAAACAATAACAACAACAACAACAACAACAGCAACAACAACAACAACAACAACAACACGGGCGCACAAGACAAAGACCCAAGCGACAACAGACGGTCTGTCGGGGTACCAAAAGCCCGACCACCGGAAACGGGTGGCTAAAGACTGCACCAGATCTGGAG
This sequence comes from Eutreptiella sp. 'Long Island Sound 2002', assembly GCA_964036045.1. Taxonomy (NCBI): domain Eukaryota; phylum Euglenozoa; class Euglenophyceae; order Eutreptiales; family Eutreptiaceae; genus Eutreptiella; species Eutreptiella sp. 'Long Island Sound 2002'. Next base: position 173,292,107 of record OZ038379.1, read on the forward strand.
GATGGACCGAGCGGTGCCTATGGCCGAGAGGCTGGAGGGGTCAGAAGCGGGGCAGATGGCACACGGGGCAGCCCTGGGCAGTATTGTGGAGTCGTGAACTGGATCCCGGGTGAGTGGACAAATGGGCTGCAAAGCAGTGCCGGTGACACCAGAACCCGTGAAGAAGAACATCATGGACCACATGGAGCTTAACCTGAGCAGGCAACTCGAGCTATTCGGGGGTGCGAAAGGACTGCGGTGTGGCGTGCAATAGCACATTCCTGCGCGTCACCGAAACACCTTCCAAAAAAAAATCTGCAAACGGGCCATTTGAGGTCATCTTGGGCAGCCGGAATGCCCATTACCGCAGTGCCCCAGGGATTGCAATGGTGGTCTGTATCCGTCGAATGGTTGGGGCGCGTGTGGCGCCCGCCCCCCCTTGTGCCCCGCTGCCTGCAATCTGCCGGCTGTTGGGTCAGCCTACCGATGCCGTGTGCCAACACATGTGGGCCACCGGACATCGCAGGGGGAATAGCAGTGCGAATGAGCTGCATTAGTTTGGTGCGCATTTTTTTGCACTTCACACTATTTTGCATGGTCGGGCAAGTCCATGGCTGCCCGCATGAACCGTGTGAACATGTTCCCCCTCACGATAATGCATGATGGTGGATGCATGATCCATACAAGATGGTGGCGGGGATACCATCCCATATACCCTCAAGATGCCATTCCCAAACCACAAGCGGGCCACCTATCAACACCCCAAATGAAGCCCCGTGGTCATACCCCGCCCCCCCCTTGTGCAAGCACGGCCGTGGTCCCAAAAAAACCAGGCAAAACAGCGGTTTAACGCCCACCTGGTGCTGAGACAAGACCGTGCTCGCGTGCGACACACATGATGGCAAACGCACATGTTCCAGAAGATGCAGATGGTGACAGACTGTGGAAGGGGAATATCAGGAATGGCTAAGAATCACACCAAAACAAAAATGGGTTGCAATGTGTCGAAGAATGGTTTCAAAGCGCATCTTACATCTGGGACTACAAAAACAGCGGTTCAACGCCCACCCTGTGGTTAGACAGGGCCGTGCTTGCGCCAGGGGGAGGAGGGGTAACTGGTCATAGCCGGAACGTGACCGGATTGTCCGTCTGCCCGTCTGCCTGCCCGTCTGTCCTCTGGGGGCCGGACACTGCGAACATCCACACGGACGATGGATATGTGTGTGGGCACAGCCCACCTCGGTGCTGCTGGCCCAGACCCGGCAATCGGTGCGTATGACACGCGTGTGTCATACGCAAAACCCGGCGAATTAAATGCGGCAATCGTGCACGGCCTGCGCAACGCAGGACGTGCTTGTTGAGCGACCACACAAACGCTGGAGAAGGACGCAAACAAATCGCCGCCAGAGCGCACTGGGCCCCAAAGGGTGAGCGCCACAGTGCCAGACGTGCTCTGAGGTCAATGGAAAAAAAAAAGTGAAGCCGTCCGATAGTCAGCGAACAAAGTGGTCTATTCAGTTGGGATCAACAGGAGGGTGATGCCGCCCGTTTTGAGCCAACCGATGGCGGCTGCGAGCCAACCGACGGCAGTTGTAGGCCAACCGACGGTGGTCGGACGGGACTTTCTTCGACAAAAAAACAGGCCCGTCCACAAAGAGAGCCCCCGTGCCAGAACATCCCTGATCAGGCTATATACGTGTGGAGGGGGGTGGCGATCTGTGCAACGGGCTCGCGTTGGAAACAAAGCGGCAGTGCATCCCGGCATCGCATCCCCCGCGGTGCGCTGACTGCCCCACACCCGAGAACCCCGCGCGCCAACAGACTGTTGCCGCGCGCCAAAGCAGACAAACGTCGTCCCCGCACTGAGTCAGGGACCCGGGGCCTGTCACCCTTTTGGACTCTCCCCCAACCCTCTGATCTTCATTTCCGTTGTTGTGCGTGCTCTGACGTGTGTTCGTAAACAGCGCCCACCCATGACTTGGAGGATGCTGAAGGAGGTCAACAGAATGGGGGCGGGTGGGCGGAGACGGCGTGGTGGCGATGGCAGGGAACGGCCAGCCTGTGGCATGCACTTTGTACCCGTCGCACGCACACACCGCCATCACAGATGCCTCCCCAGACTCCTCCTGAAGCAGGGGAAGCAACAGGGTGGCCGAACCCGGCGCCGTTTTGACAATGCCGCCCCGGCCCGAGTGGCAGGAAAGCCAGTGTCTTCGCTTCCGTCACAGTGCAAAAGCAGAGGGAAAGGAACTGTGGCGCCCACAAAGAACGAACAGTCTTGTGGTGGACCCAGGACTCTTTCACAAGAGGTGGGCTGAACACCCAAACACCGACTCAGCCAAAAAAAAGCGGGGGTCATTCGACCGAAGGAGAATGACATGTACTTCAGCAGACCCCGTCCTCCACAACACTGCAACCACTCGCAAACAGCTTCCAAAATGACGCCACAGATGATAAGGCGCAAGCACACCATACCAAACCATGCCATGCCATGCCGGCACAACATGCCTTGCCTTGGCTTGGCGAGGCGAGGCGAGGCGAGCGCGCGCGCGTGTGGAGAAGAGTGTTGCATCCAAACCCTCTCAGACAAAATTCGTGGTCATTCCTGGTCATCGTTCACAGGGCGCAGTTGCACCCTGCGCACACGGGTTTTGTTGCACAATCCCTTGAACTCCCCTGAACAATGCCCTGAACTTAGGCGGCGGCCGGACTCCCACAAAAGCATACGCCTGGGCACTGGTGTTGGATGACACGGAATGCCATGCAGAGGCGCTGCCCATCCACAGGCACCCGGGGTGCATGAGGAGGACGCGGAGTTGATCAGAAGGGGGGGGGGGGGTCGCATTCCGCACACTTTCAACGAAACCAAACAAAACAGACGAGACGCGTTACGAATAGCAGTTTGTGTGAGACCCCGTTGCATGAGGCACAAGGGGGTCTGGGACTTGCAGAACAGACAGTGGCAACCAGATTGGTCACCTGGACGGAGGGGGAGTGGAAGCGGGATCGGAGGTGGGCTCGAGGTCATACCGGGGGGTTGGGGTCGTTGAGGGGTTGGGGTCACGCTGGGGTTGGGGCTCATCTTGGGGTAAGGTAACGTGCTCGGGCGCTCTCCGAACACCAGCGTAACCGTGATCCCGACCTGTCCCTCGCAGCATCCCTTCCGGCTCGCGGGGTCACAGACACCCCAGCGCCTAGGACACTGCGTTCCGACCCCATCGGGATTCGCACCGAGGGCCTCTAGTTCAGGCGTCATGTGCATGACCGCTGAACTACGCGACCTTCTCGGCTCATCTTGGGGCTGCGGGAGGGGGGGAGCGGGTTGACGGGTACACTAGCGCACAGCCTATTCCCACAAAATGACCCCCGGGCATCCGTTGCCAGTGGAGGTGTGGGGCGGAAGAACGTTTCGGACCGCGTGCAAATACTTGAAGTCAAAGGGGTGCCCTTGACCTTCCGCGAACACTCCACGAAGAATCTGCACCTGACCACAGTGCGCCATGTTTGGCTGCGTATGGCAGCCCGCGAAGCATGTATTTTAGAGGGGCAGCTGCACACAGGCCGGTCGTGACGCGAGGCCTTAGTAGCACCTCCGCTCGACAAGCCCGCTACTGCCAGGCCCTGCCAGTACAGTGCAACACAATCGGTACCGGTGTCGTCCCTCATATGCCAGGCCCTGCCAGTACAGTGCAACACAATCGGTACCGGTGCCGTCCCTCGTATGGTTCCTCGGTGGACAGCCCAACGGTCATGGAGGCATGGGAGGCATGCACCCGGCGCCTTCGTGCTTAGAGCACCTGTCGCTGAATGCTGCCAAGTGTAGAGTGAAAGAACCAGCTGGAGCCGTGGGCAAGCAGGTCAAAGTCAGGGTCCACCTGCACAGCGAGGGCACAGGCCTTTGACACAACTTCCAATGGTGCGTTGCGGGCGTCCCACGGGCAATCCAGTCCGAGAGCATGCACCAAGACAGCCCTCCAGACCTCCATCCACCTGCACAAAGACCCCCACACCTCCCAATCCCCGCAACCCTATCCTCGCCCCATATAATTCGGCGCTTCGTGCCACGACCAAGAATCAAGATGAACCTGGTGGTCCCTGGATGCTGGAAATTCCTGGTGGTCCTTGGATGCATCCTGTCCATGCCTGGTGGTCCCTGGATGGATGCCATGACTTCCTGGTGACACACTCGACGCCCCCTCTCAGCCACAAACACATGCCACAAATACATACATCCCTCCTTCTCAGCCACCAACACACCCCTCCATTTCACCACAAGCACATTCTTCCCTGCCTTATGCATCAGGGGTGTATATAGTGGGGGGGGGGTGCCCCCCCCCCCAGCCCCCCCCCCGATGACGATTGCGATTACGATTGGCCCGTTTGGCGGAACCAGCAGTTTTACCAGAGGGCTGATGCAAAAAAGCGCAACGTAGTGCTGCCTTGAATTGAACCGACGACCCTCAATTCATAAATCTGTGCATATACCACTGAACCACTCAGCCAATCTGCTAGTGGGCAATACAGGACAATCCATTGCACAGAGATTGGTGCATCCCATGAAGACAGTCCACACAGTCCAATCATTTCTTCACACTGCCCTTGTCACTACGTGTCTTGCGTTTACGTGCCTGTAAAGTGAAAAAGGAGCAATCGTAATTGTCATTCCGTCATCACCGCCTCCTGGCTCAGTAGCCCCCCCCCAGCCCACACCCCCACCCCCACCTTGATAATGTCGTCACTATTATATCCACCCCTGTTATGCATCCCTCTCAGCCACTAACACACTCATGGATCTTTGTCACAGACAGAAAAACCAAAAACTGAACAGCAAAACGTTTGATTCTTCAAGCGGCCAACAATTATGCCCAGCACTGACACACAGCAGAAAACAGTGCTCGGCTGTGTGCAGACCCCAGGCGCAAGGAGCTGGGACGCGTTGGAGATGCATACAACGCCTGCGAAAAATGCTGTGCACAACCTTGATCAGACCATGTCAACTTCAGGTCAAAAATTATATCACAGCCTTGCTGTACATGCATGAGCACCTCATGGGGAATGCTTCCTGCGTGCCACAGGATGAGGGTAATTAGCTGTGGGGTAATTAGCACCGCATTATTTCCCTCAATTTGGGGTGAAGGAAGTACGTCAAACGGGCACAATGGCGAGGCAAAACACTCAAAACAGACAAAAATGTTGCGATAATCACTCCCCATTCAAAGTTCCCAAAAGGAACCATTTCCCATGTTCCATGATAATTACCCAAATTGTGTGCCGCAAGTGCTGCAGGATTAGCGTTCCCATGGGCATTCCACACACCTTCGAGGCCATGTCTGCCAAGAGAATAGTTGAGAACAAAAGGGAGGCGTATGCTGGGTCAATCCGCACTTTGTATTCCCGGACCAATTCAAGCGTGCCACGGAGCAACTCAGCGACATCCTGTGAACAGGACAAGCTCGTACATAGTCAATGAGCGTGCGGGTGGGGTGGGGGAGGACAGGGTGAGCCATGAAGGTGAAGGGGTGCCGCTTCATTCCGATTCAATCCGCTCGATTTGGTTTCGTGGAGGCGTGCCTTTGAGCTGTGTGTGGTTCCGGGGGTTGGGCGGGGGAGGGGGGAAACATGTATGTGTTTCGGGCGGGGGGGGGGGGGCGGGGGGGGGGGGGTTGGATCCCCGAAGCGTGAGAAAGCGAATCTGCAAAGCGTACAAAGAGGATCTGCAGAGCGTAATGAGAAACGGCGTGCAATTCTGAAAATGAAAAGGTTGACCCTATGCGGCGTAAATGTTCGTGGTTGTGTGGGTCACTGATGGCCACTACGGAGGTGCAAGTGCAAGTCTTTCCTCGTTTCACGGTCATGCCAACAAAACTTCCTGTCCTTCTATCATGGGCCATCTCTGTAATTTGGGCCATCCCGTAGGAATTTGAGCCATCTCTGTAGGAATTTGGGCCATCTTGGTAGGAATTTGAGCCATCTCTGTAGGAATTTGGGCCATCTTGGTAGGAATTTGAGCCATATTGGTAGGAATTTGGGCCATCTTGGTAGGAATTTGGGCCATATTGGTAGAAATTTGGGCCATATTGGTAGGAATTTGGGCCACTATGCACAGCCATGCGGCAAAACCTCCATGGTCAAAAATGGCGGAGAAACGTGGTCGCCGAAAAAAAGGGCGGGGACATCCAAACCCCTCATGGCGTGTCTCTCAGCAGATCCTCACCCCCCACCACTGACTTTGGACCGCTTTGCACACCATGTATTGCCTCTAGGGCCCTCACGGTGTGTACAACATGAATGCGCAACGGCGAACCCCACATCTGCGGCAGTGCATTGGGACTGCACGGACACACAGCGGACACACAGCCCGAAGCAAAACGACAAGAGCGTCCGGGGCAAACGGGAAGCCCACCTCTCCGGCCACTGCAGCTTCCTGACCCACACAGCCCACACCCCAAGTTAAGGCAGTGGCTTGCCCACAACCCCAAATGAAGCCATCCATTCTTCACTCTTCCAGTCAAACAACAATCGACCATGAAGACTGGCGGAATGTGGAAGGCCGTTTCTGCGCAATGGTTCGACGACTTGGTAGATTTGGCACGGCTCTCCCGACAGCGTGGGGGCCGTTGTCCACGCCCTCACCGACACCCTAGCGCCCAGGACAGCCGTGCGTTCCTGCTTGTGGGAGTCCCAACCGGGCGCCTCTACTTCAGGCGTCAGGTGCATGACGGCTGAGCGAGGGGGCCTCTCCTGATATGCCGTGGGCTGTATGCGCCAGAGATGCCCGAAAGCAACTTTCAACACCTCTTCCCCCCTTACGGGCCCCAGGGCTCGGGCCAGCGGGCTGCAGACCTTGTACTTCTCAAGTTCGTAGCCGAATGAAGCCGCCACGAGCTCCGGCACGTACCATGGCTTGTCCGACCCCAGTCTGGGTCTTAACGAGCTCTGAACAAGCTGCCGCATTTTGGCCTTAAACTGCTCCTGACTGACACAGAACTTCTGGACCTTCGTGCCGTCCATGTCAAGCAGCGCTTGGGCAGCGCCCTGTGGAGGGGCAGACAGAGAACGCGCCGGCTCCAGGTGCCGTGGGGCTGGTCACACAGCGGGGTCCAACTCGATGCCCCAAGCGTAAGGCTAGAACCTAAGCTGCTTAGTACACCCGAACTGCCTGGCGAATGCTCCCTGCAGGTCCTCAGGGGGTCCAATACTGTTCCATTGGCAGCTCAGCCCAAGCCAAACAGCCACTCTTGCTTTGGTGGCGTCAGGCGTATTTCTTTCGTCCTTCAGTCGCCCAGTGCGGTTCCCGTCCCCGTGCCCTGGCGGTCCATCCCGTTCAACGTCTATGTTTTTTGAGCACTGCATGACGTGGGTCGCGTCTCATCCGTGTTGAATGAAGAAACCGGGCTGTACCCCACATCCTGTTGCACCCCATCTCATCCCTGTTACACCCTGCGGCATTCCCGTTACAGTCTGGTGCATTCGCTACTTCCTTACGTCCCATGCGTCAGCATCTGTAAAGCCCATAAGTAACGACTGCAAAGACGTGCGGCGACCAGGCCCCGGAGCAGCGGCAAGGCTGCAGAGTTGATCGCATCACGTTGCTGCCAAAGTCCCTGTCAGAACACGTACTGTGGTGTGGTGTCAGGGAACGCCACTGTGCTGAGCGGCCGAGTTCAGCAACCAAATTGCAGCTGTGCGCAGCCCACAAACACAAAAACACGAATCCAATGACGTCCAAAGCCGATCACCCCCAGCAGTGGTCTAGCCTGTCCAGCTTTGCACGTTTGCATATTCAATATCCCCTTGCCAAATGGCAGCAGGTTTCGACAATTTTTACATGCAATTAATGAAAAGAATGTTAAACATGCAATCCGTCGAAACTGTCCTCGACGGATGGTGGACGGAGGATGGATTGCAATCGAAGGACCACGGAAATGTGCAGAACTCGAAACACTACAGAAGATACCAAAGAGCAGCCCATCTCATCCTTGGCATGGCACTGGTGCTACTCTCACGCATTCCATACGCCAACCAACAGGCATGGTCCCATGTTCGACCACACACAAGCCTGCTGAACGCCTTGGGTCCATGGCAGCAGCCCTGAACAAGCATGCTGGTTCCGTGTCCGTGTGGGCGGCAAGGGACAATGCCTGACTTCGAGGGTGCGGCCCGGGCAACACAAGCAAAAGCGCGAGCTCAAAGAGTGACAGGCTCGGTCGAGCGGCGGGCTGCAAGGGTCACATGGTCGGTGGGGGGGGAGGGGGGGACCTTGCCATCCTTCTGCATGAGCGCCAGCATCATTTTCACACTGGTCAACTGCTCCTGCTGCGTCAGACTCTGGCAAATGGCTGTGTCCAGAAACACGAACGAGTTCCCCTGGGAAATGAGAAGGGCCACGATTCGCACAGACAACCAAAGAGAACTCAGGAAGAGGGGCTCAGAGCACCCCGGGTTTTCGATCAGATGCCGCCCCTCCCCCCCAATACGGGGGCTCCATTGACCGGACCCCCGTAGGGACCCCCTGACGCCCCTCGGAAAGCCCAGAGGTGACCCGGACCCAAAAGATTCAGAAAACATGAAATTGGCGTTTTTGGAATCATCGCGACAAGGGGAAGCTCGAAGGTCCAGAGTACCTGGGTGGCAGGCATCAGACAGCGGGTCTTTGAGGGAAACGAGTGCACCGCGTGCAGCACCGCGAGCGCACTGCGTGCTCAGTTAGAGTTGCTATGTTACGCATTTTTTGGCAGATTTTCAGGGTGGCAGGGACGCGGTGGCGTAACAGGTTGGCGCACAACAACGGTGGTTGTAGCTGCCCACACTCTCTTTGGCACACACGACCTCGGTATTTGGGACACCCACCCACCCAGGATTTTGAAAACTTTTGATCCTAGGAAAAATACGCACCGCGTGCACACCGCGTGTAGCACCGCATGCACTGCGTGCTCGTTCCCCGCTTTGCCCAGGGACCCCCACCCACGCAGGCCGGCCATTTTGGCACCACACCATTCTCGCACATCCACGCCCACCCACCCGGACACCCATCCGGCCAAACCACAAAGAAGCTGCTGGCCACAACATCTGGATTGGTTCATTGGTGCTGTCTTTCCGTGGACGAAATCATCCGAACCAAGACAAAGCGTGCGGGAGCGACGCTTGTTTTAGAAGGGGGGGTGAGGGGGAGGGGTCCGCCATCCAAGGGGTTGTGTACCAAAAATGGCCCAAAATTTTCCTTTAACAAAGTTTGATTTTCCCCCGAAGGAATCGTTTGTCAAACCCAGGGGGGCGGGTTCCTCTTTTCATTTTTCACCTTCTAAAACAACCCTGGGGTTGGGGGCGACAAACTCTCCGTCTGGCTGGCCTTGCTTATGGACAGAGCGACACGGTGCAATGGGGATGACGAGCCCGCACTCTACCAAGACCAGCAATGCACCACACCAACTATGCACATTCGTACTGCGCCCCAAAGAGGGCGTGGGGCGGTGATACATCCTCCAAAGACCAAAAGGAGCGGGGATTGCAAGGAATGCAATCTGATGAAGGGTTGATGGCGGCAGCGCATGGCACGAAAAAGGCCTCAAGAGCGCGACGTAGGAGCTTCCTCACGACCGTCCCGCCCAAAGGAAAGCCCAACTTACTTGGCGACGGCAGGCGCAAGCCAAAAGACCGCCTGGGTCCGCCAGGAACCGGAGCACTGGGAGTCAAGGGGCCATCTCCTGCCCGGACGCCCATGGTGGGGCAGGGGCCCCGCCTAATTGAGCATCCGAAACTGACAGATATCCAACTACTCAGTGAGAAGAAAAGATGACCCTGCAGCCCAGGACGAATACAATCGAATGCATAATCTCTTTTCGGATACTGTTCCAGTGTTGACGTTTGCCTGCGTACAACCGGGGGATATAGCCGCTATTTGTGCGTGTAAAAGGCACGCGTGACTGCGGATGTGTACATCCTATGTGTACTGGGCATGCGTGGCTGCAGATGTTTACCTTGCAAACTGGGGGTACATCGCTACGGATGTGTGTGATGGGGTACATGGCTACAGATGTCTGCCTTGTGTAAAAAACCGGGCACGTATGGCCGGAGATATTTGCGTCATGTGTGGAGGCAAAGAAGCCCAGGCAAAGAAGCATGGCTGCAGATTGTTGCCCTGCGAGTACAATGGGCACACATGGCTGCCGATGTTTGCTTTGTATGTGCATGGCTGCAACTCTGTGTCCCACATGCCCCAAATGTGTGCAGACCTGTGGATCCTCCTTAAACCTCATGTTGCCCGGATGCAGATCACAGTGGAACAAGTTGTCGGTGATTATCATTTGGAAGTACGTCTCTACTCCCAATTTGGCTGCGAAAAAAGATATGAACGTGGAGGGTCAGAGAATCCTGGCCGAAGCAGTGCTGGATGCCGAAACGGCAGGTGCCTATAAACTTCCAAGCTGCATGCGGACCCACCGTGGTACTCAATGCACTCAAGCTGGTGCGGTAATGGAGTGCACTCTGAGGCACAAGGTTGTCATGGGCGGCACCAACTATTACATGCATGAGCCAGCCCCTCTTTCCCGCTACACCAGGCTCACACGCATGGCACCCGTACATTTCAATGGGGAGTGGTCACCGCAACATTTTTGTCGGTTTTGAGTATGGTGCCTCGCCATTGTGCCCGTTTGACGAACTTCTTTTACCCAAAATCGAGGGAAACTAATGCGGTGCTAATAACCCCACAGCTAATTACCCTTCCCCTACGGCACCTGCGGCGCGCAGGACGCATTCCCACCGAGAAAGCTCCGGCCCCTGACCCCAGCTCCACGATCCCCTGGGCGGACCCCGCAGCAGAAGCGCCGACCAGGACCTTGACCGTGGCAGCCCCTCCTGGAACCACTGGCGCGCTGCGCAGTAGCCCGCACATTCACTCCCGCCGACTTTTGTCGAGACCATCTCTTTGCTGCTTGGCACTGCACAACCCTGTTGTCCAGTGAACACAAGGCCAGGAAATCCAATCCCCACTCCAAGTCGTCCCTCTTTGCCTGCCTCTCCAAACCCACTCTCCTGAGCACTGAGCATGAGATGTTTGGTAGCATTATCACTCGTGGAGAACATGGCTTCGTGGCGACAGGTTTGAGAGGATAGGCGCTTCTCAGTGGACTCATGCTCCCAGGCTCTGATCACAGTCAGTACATTCCCACCTGCGCCCCCTCACTCCCTCGACCCCTGCTCGGTCCCCGGGAGACAGCGAGCGAGTGAATCTGCGAGCGAGCGCGCGCGTGCGTGAATGAGTGAATAAAGAAATGAGTCTGAATGAGCGAGGCAGTGAGGGAGGGAGGGAGAGGGAGGGCGTGACCGAGCTGGTCAGTGAAATGAAAAAAATCAGGCAGGTCACTGCGATGCGAACGAGTAAATTGTTGTGGGGAGTTGAATGCATTGGTGAACAATTGCAATGATAGGGCGGATCGCTGAGGGAATCGATGTGGCGGCGAATCAATCATGGGCCGAGGGAGAGAGGGATTTTTCAACAGCTTTTCCCCAGCGGCCCAACAGAACCCAACTACTTCCGATCTCGAGTGTCCCTGGAACAAGCCATGCTGCAATTTGATCCAAGACTGCACACCGACTTCGTGTCTGAGCTCAGGAGGTTTGTCTGCGCCACTTTTTGTGTAATAATAATCTTCAATGGGGTTGCAATCCTGCACACAAAGAAATTTGGCAGTCGTGACGTCAACGGGCGGAACGCTCAGCGCGTGAGGGCTAGAATCGCCGTGCGGCAGCACCCCCCCCCCCCCGAAATGGTAGCAGGCGCTTGCCATCTTCTTGTCACAAATGCCACGCAAAAAAGTAGCAGGCTTTCCAAAATGCAAAACAAAGAAACAAACAATGTGCATCCGATATCCTTTTGACAACCACGTTCAAACCATTGCTCAGGCTGTGGTGTGCTTTAGGCTTGGGCTTTGGAGCTGCAGGTCAATCAATACCAGGCACCATTTTCCTGCTTGCTACCATTTGGATGCTGGCCGTTGCTGGGGGTCGGGACACAAGGGCGATACTCCAGAACACTCTAGATATCTTGGACGTCGTCCCCAGAAACATGCTGCAAAGCAAGGGGCTGGCGCATTGACGGTGTGGCGACTGCCACACTGCTCAATAGCTACGGTTCTCACGGTTGTCACACCACCAACAAAGATTGGTGAAACAAACACACACACACTGTGACTCAGCGAACAGCGGCTTGCAGCACCTGGAGGAAATGCCAGGGAAGTGTAGGGAGGTGCCAGGACAGTGTGAGAAAGTGCCAGGGAAATGCAGGGAAATGCCGGGGAAATGGAGGGAAATGCCAGAGAAACATGGCACTGAGCACCTTACGTCCCACCTTATCTGCCTTGGTGTAGGCTTCTCACCTGAGACCCTACAGTGCGGGGAGGAACTGAAAGGAAAGATGCTTACAGGTGCAGGTCGTGTCGGGCTCTGAAAGTGGTCTGTAACCGTCTGGGTGTTTTCCCCTCGTAGAGTCAAACATCCCAGATTACATTTCTCACATTCATTAATAGATGACATTTCTCACATTCATTATACCGAAGGGAGACATGGCAGACATTGCAAACGGGCACCACCTTGCCCAAAAATAATGCCTTTCTCTCTGGTCCTGCACCTTGCCCAAGGGTGGTATCCCGTATGATCCCCTAGATCTACAACAAATGCATGCAAAATACACCTGCAAGTTTGCATCTGCAACTTGTAAAATTATGTTTTTCACTACGTGCTCACGTGGCTCCTCAACATTTTTCGGCGCTTGCACCATAAATGTGTACCCATACCCATAACCCCCACAACAGGGGTCGTGTGTGCCAAGGGGGGGGGGAATGCACAACAGGTATGCACAGCACCAACATCACTACAAGGACGCCGATGCATAGTGCACCCCAAGGGAAGTGTAGGGAAGTGCAAGGGGAGTGAAGGGTGTTGCCTGGAAGTGTAAGTGGCAGAGAAGTGTAGGAGAGTTCCAGGGAACTGCAGGAGAACGTCAGGGAAGTGTAGGGTGTGTGGCGGGGTAGTGTGGGGTAGTGCCAGAGAATACTTTCTGCGTGCTGCAGGCGTGCTGCAGGCGCAGGGTAAGGGTACACTGTACACTGTCCAGTAAACATAAACCAGAACAAAAAAGCTCCCTGCACGTTGATCTGTTGCCCCCGTTGCTCTCTACAGAGGAGAGACTGCTCCCAGTCCATCCCCAACTTCGTGCTGCGGTTGCAGCACACAGCCCAGGCGTACAATTGCGCAAACAGATGCTCTCCACAGCCCTGAATGAAGGAGTGCCCATCGTTGTACTTGGCTTGCCATCTTGAGTGTTCCTGGCTTTGGATATGGTATGATACCATGCTTTCTTCTGGGGAAACCGCCATCGAGTATGATCAGCTGATCAGCTAGCTCCCCCTTCTTGAGATCTTTGAGCTGGGGCCCAAGGCTACATAACCTCTGCCATCTTAGGGGTCTCCAATGGCAAGGGAAGTGCAGAGAAATGCCAGAGAAGTGTAGGGAATCGCCAGGGGACGTGCAAGGTGGGGTGCCAAGGAAGTGTAGGAAAGCGGGCACCTGCGGAAGGCCCTGCGGCCCACCTATGGTGCGCAAAACTACCCCCCATAGTCAGCTGGACACAAGCTTGCAGAGGATAGGGAATTGCAGGGGAGTGCCAGGGAAGTTTAGGGATGTGCCAGCGAAACTTAGAGAAGCGCCAGGGAATGCTGTGCCGTGAATGGCAAAGTGGGTCTGACAGGTCCATATTGCACTGTGATCATCATCTCCTCAAACCGAGACGTTGGGTCTGCCTGGGCTTTTTCCATTTCAAAGGATCAGTGCACTCGCAGCACTCGGCCACGGTGCACCCTGCCTGGAAGACGGCCTACTCTGACAAGCAGAGGCCACCCCACACCTCAAGGGATTCCACTAGGACTCGCACGGTACTCTTCATCGGAGCTGGAAAACGGACTTTCTGCGTTTCTTTGAAATGTTGGTTGAACAACTCCAGATTCTCTGCCTCCTGCCGCATAAACATGTGCTGAGTGTGGGTGCAAGATGAGCACCCCCCCCCCCCCCTGCAGTGGCCTGCGGTGGACAGTTGAGCTTGGGCCGGTAGTGTGGGGGATGGTCCCTGAAGATGGACCGGGCACTGCCGTGCACTCTTGTGGGGCGTGTTGGTGGGCGGGGCTGCTCACTACCGCCAGCAAGGAAGATACTCCGCCGTGGACAGAGTGCGAATACTCTGAGCGAAGATATTTCTGCAACGCGCTCGCCATGAATGGCGCAGAGCGCAGAAGATATTACTGCAACACACTACCAGCAAGTCACACATTGGTGAGCTAGCACCCATGGCCTTGTGTGACATTCACGTTGCTGGTTGTGGTGAGCACCTCCCAGCCTGGGGTCTTCGTGATGACCGCATACTGGGCACTGATCAGGCCGTCAGGGGAGGACGCCATGGGCAGAAGTTGCATTCTGGATTCCCACCCAGAAAGGTGGATGCCCGCGGCAGTGCGGATGCCCGCAGTAGTACGGATGCCTGCTTGTCATAGCAGAAGGTTCAAAGGCGAGAAGCCAATAGGCGCCGCCACAGGCTAATGGAGCCAACCACCAAGGCCTTGTGCCCACCCCCCCCCCCACCCAACAGGCTGCCCACCTCTCGCAGTTTGAACCCCGCCCTCTTCACCCCCTAACCCAACGGGCAGGCAACCAACCCGCCTCCTCAAAAAGTGCAACACACTCCTTCAGCCTTGATGGCGCCACCCCCTCCCACACACTGACCAACCAACGTGATGGAAACAGCCCGCGCTGCACAAACCAGCAGCTCTCCTTCCAAGCCGCACAAGCGCTTCGCAGCTGGCAGACCGCTTGTTGCCGCAGACACGCGCAAACAGACACGCATATCTTGACTGCACTGTCGAAACAAGGAGCATTTGAATCATTCTGTGAGAACAGTACCTAACTTGGATACATGGTGCTCGACCCGGATAGTTCCTGTTCTTGGCCTGGTGTCACCTGACGCGCCGGGGGGGGGGGGGGGCTGTGGGTTTGCGTGCCCAGCAGCCAGAGAGGTTTGTTCGGCTCGTGCACACGCTATTGTTGTTGTTGTTGATCCTGTCGTAATTGTGGTCCTGGCCAGCTTTACACACAGTCTGTATTTTGGTTAGGCCACCTGATCACACCATTCTTCTTCGCACTGGCCCGTTCGGCTGGGGTGTGGGGGGGCTGGGGCGGGGGTCCATCTCTCCCCAACCCCTGCCCTTCCTCCTTCCTAATTCCCACTGAGTGGTCGGTTCCGGTGCCCCCAGCGCCTCCTTGGTGTTGACATTTATCGCTCACGCCTCCGTTATCCGTTATGATTGAACCGCCCCACCGTGCCAACTGATCGCTGACCCATCCCGCCCGCGGACCTATACCTTGGAAAGATCGATCTGCAATGACAAGTTCAGGCCGAACTGCGCCGCCTGCTCCGGCAAACACATCCATTTTACGTACGGATCTGCCAGCCTGACAAGAAATTGCATCCCAGGCGGCCTAATATTCCTACCAAAGAGGCACAGAGGATGGCACGGGTTATGGTTCGGCCGGGCCGAATGGTCAGTCGTAGCGGTCGGTACTGTAGTCGTCCGTCTGGTTTTGCACCTGCGCGTGGTGGTGCCTGCGTGGGTTGAGCACGCCAGAGCACTGACCGCACAAAATGCAAACCAGGGAAAACGTGGTCAACAGAGCAGGGCGGGGGGGGGGGGATTCTTGGAAAAATGGTCCGAACCGAGAGAGAACGATCAAGGGTTGGTCTGATTGTTTCGGCAGCTGCTAGCCACAGAAAAATAGAAGGGGCCTGGGGGGTCACACCAACAAACTACAGCAGATCACGGAAGTGACGTGGGCGCACCATCTTTGACCTCATTGTCGGCGCGCACCCTTCGCCCTAATCTGCGTGTGGAACTGTGTTGTTTTTTGGGGATCCACTCTTCTCACCAAAATGCCTTCACCTAACATGGTCCACTCATGCTGCGCAACTTGGAGCATTTACATCGCTCCTTCACTGCAATGCTCTCCCGCAGGCTTGTTGTTCACAATGTCCACAGTCCACAAGACACACAGCCCCCACAGCTCACCGCTTGCTGCCGTAAGCACTCCGCTTGCAAACAGGAACCTGCCACCTCTTGTAGCTGTGGAACTAGTAATTTCCAAACCAAAGCACCACCTGCTGCAGCCCATGTGCAATCCAAGGCTTGAGGGACACAGAAGTCCCCATTCTGGTGCAATCCTTTTGTGACAAGCTTCCCCGGAAACAAGTGCACAAAAATTGGCCCACACTCTCCGGTTAATCCGGGAATTGAACCAAGTGTTCGTTCGCCACTTATGATGTTCCGGCACCTAGCCGTTTGCAGTGAAGTTTGCTATGAAGATCTCAGTACAAAATTGAGCATCGCGAAAACCGCTGCCGAGTCCACTTTGCTACATGTGGGAGACATACCGTGCCAGCCATTGCACACAAACGTAATCTCTCGTAATCCGCTGTTGCACTTTCGGATGGCAAACTTTCACGGCGACGTGTTCTCCCGTGCTTTTCAGCACCGCTTCGTGCACCTGTACCAAAAGGTGACCCAATAACGCAGCGCCTCCGTCCATAAGGGATTTCCAGTATTCAAAACATCGTATGAGGGGTTCTCCGTTGCAAATCCCGCGACAACTACCCCGGCACCGCAATTGCCCCCGCGACTCCCCCTATTATTGCCTCGAAGACGGATACCGCCACTTTCACCACCACCACTGCCATCGCCACTGCAATCAACACTGGCCGACCACTGGCATGCCGACTGCTGTTGCTCGTGCTAGTGCGTCGGGTGAAGATGTGCGGACACACCTGTGCAATACTGCCGGAGCCCAACGTTTCGGCTTTAAGCGATGAGAAAACGTTTTGCCAAGGTTCGCCAAAATCCTACAAACAAAGTGGTATCCAACAAGAAAGTGTGTGATGAATACGGGTCCCCACAAACCTCCCTAAAGAAATTCGTTGAACAAATTTCGACCAAATTTCGACCCGTCTTGACCCTATGTTGTCCTATCTCACTACACCAACGATTGTTTGCTACTATGGGCTTTGTTGAAAAAAGCCATCAAAATTTTCGGCCATTCGGTGTGACCCTGATTCGCACACTTTTTGGTGCTTCTTAGAGGGCCTTGCAATGGCGAATCTTGTCATCGTCATGTCGTCATCACACCTCGATCCACACTCTTGCCAATCATGTGCATGGAGTAGCGTGCGTCAAAACTTGCTCACACCATTTGCTTCGGCAACCCAACAAGGGAAGAAGGAGGACATGCAATGCTATTTTTGCTCCACAATCATGAGAACCATGCGGTGTGTGCCCACGACCCGCTACTTGCGCATCAATCGTGCCGTATGCCACTTTGTGCCAAGTATGTGTTAAATTGCCTTCCAGTCGTGGCTCATGGCTTGGCCGAATTTCGACACAAACATAATTGGGTCCCAAAGGACTTTGTATCTGATTGCATGCTTTTTGTATCGCGAGCGAAACTAGAGAAACTCCCGATTCGCATATTCGCATATCTTGAAACGATCATTCTCGGTTGCAAGCGGCCGCATGGCATCGGCCATGGAGCCCTGACTTTCAAACTACCCTCCGCTTCGTCGCCCCGTGGTACTCCGTTGGCTACACTCTCCTCATCGGTTTTACCCTCCGCCAACGGCCAACGGCTTTTGCACTCACGTGCAAGCCCCGAACACCATAGGAGTAGGATGATGCCAATCGTTCTTCCGTGTATCCCTACCATGCCCTTGCCCTCGTGCCCGCCGTCGCTCCTCATCCGCAACCCAACATCCAAACCGATGAAAGTATCGGTTCGTTAATTTTAGTCCGCTTCGGGTCACGATTGGGGCCCACGCCTACCGCAAAAAAAAGGCCCAAGATACGCCCTTGTCAATGACAAGTCGTAACCCTGCGGTACGCCTGTTAGTAGCATCTCCCTCAAAAATGTCGGGACCACATCCACAAATCCATACCTCCTCAATGATCTTGCAGGTGTAAGAGTATGCGTGAGGCGTCACGTTGCCATGTAGCTCACTGAGGACCGCACACAACCTTGCGGGTAACAGATCATTGCGTGTGGCTCCATACTGCCCTAAGAAGCGGCCGAGCCATGGGAGGCAGTTCGTCACCCTGCTGTGAGAGCTCGGGAGTGCATATCGATCGAGGGCAAAACAACGAGACGGCTGTAAGTGCGGAACAGGGGAATTGGCATTTCAAGCATTTCAAGAGAAAGTTCCCATGAGACCACATAACACCACGAAGAGCGGAGAAAAAGTGGAGAAGATGGTAGATACTAAGCATGGGGCCCACGAGGTGATGACCGGAACCGAGAGAGGTTGAGAACGGAAAGGAGGAGGGGGCGCCACACAATGGAACGTTGCGGAGTTCATACCCAATTTGATGAAGCATGGGCCCATGCGTTCCAAAATGCGTTTCAACATGCGGCACCAAATCTCATCCCATTTGTCGGAGATGTAGGCTAATGGAAAGAAGAACGCCATTGGGAGGAGATAGACCATCAATTGTAGCATACGCAATGCCACTGCGACATTCGACACCTTGTCCAACTGCAAAAACGAATGCAATGTGTCGTGGTGCACGAAAGCCTATGAGAGACCAAATGCTGAAATCACCAAAATCTCCCATGAAGAAATGGAATGAATACACCACTGCCTTTGAGTTCCAGGTGTTGTTTCCTTTCCGGGCGCGGCACGAACACAACAAAGGAAAGAGATTTTTAGAAGGGCAAGAAAATCGTCGGTTATGAAACGCCGTCTTCGGCAAAGAGAGTAGAATACCAACCACCCCCGCTTCACAGATTCTCCATACCATTAATGTGGGTTGCGGTCGCTCGATGTGCTCCAATATGGATAACGGCTTCCGAGGGGTCATAAAAATTGGCACCGCCACCAACGGCGCAGCGGCCACCAAGTATCGAGCCCTTGAGATCATCGGTCCTCGGAAAGGAATGGGGCGCGCAAAATATGAAATTGAAGCATGATACGAAGACAACACAAGGGCCCAGCAATTCGACCCAATTTCACAATTTTTCGTCGATGCATTACCCCATTCCTCGAATTACAGTCGAACAGAAAACCAGAAACGCGTTGCTTGTGCCTCTCTTTCATCACTTTATGCAAGCTCGATGCGAAGTTCGAGTTCCCTCTCTATGGTCGCAACAGCTGTCGCTGGCTCGGACACGCCCAAGATTGGGAGTCGATTGGTCCATCATTGGCACTTTTTACAGCACTTTTCACTTAGAATAGGGGATTATCACCACCCAGCATTCTACATCAAATCCTTTCGGGCAGTTCTGGTCGCTTATTTCAGACATTGGTGTAGGCATTGATGAAACCGAGTCTGATTATTTTGGCGACCCGCATGCATGCAGAAAAACAGTAACTGTGACACTGTGAGTGGGTTTGCCGTATGTTTGGTAGCAAACGAGCCACAACACTTCAAGTCAGACGAACATTGTTGAGAGTCTGAGACAAGCAACTTGTGCGCTGCGACTCTCGTAGAATCAACTGCCGAGTCTTTCGAGAAGTTAGGTTCTATCTGTTTGTCGACAGTTTGCAACAACCATGTCGTCCCACCACAAAGACAAAGATGTTCGCCAGGACAGGCACAGTGGCGATCCAAAAAGTTCAGTGAATCCCGATGTTGCAGTAAAGAAGGTGAGTCGTTGTGTTCTCGTATTTGCCACTTTCTGCGACGCCCGACGGTCGGATATTGCCAACTCTTCTACTCAATTCCAGGGTGGTGCCGGAGGCGCCGGCACATGGGGCAATCCCACGGACCAGAGCGGACCTGGCATTTTGGACAAGGGCGATCCAAACTACAACTCTGACGGTGACGAAGCCAACCAGGTTCGGAGGGGTGCACGGGCAGGATAGAGTGGCCATCAGCAGAGAATTTTCGGGTTCAACGTCTTCGACATTTGTTGTTACAACCTGTCTTCTCATCCTTTTGTGTGCACCTCAGTGCCCGTGTGTCCTCTTTTCACGAACCCAACGTGCATGCTCCCGCACCAGAACGGATGCAGAGCTGGTCGCGAAAGAGCCGATAGAGGACCCCGTCTTGTGTCAAGTCGAATTCCTTTCGACGTCTTACTTTGCCACCGCCAGCCGAGGCGGGGAGGTGGGGGGGGCATCAACGGTGGCGCGCCCCTCCGCCTGGCCAATCCACTGTGCAAAAGCCTTCGACGCCCCCCCCCCCCTCCCACTCCACCTTCTGCCCAGTAGTGCGCTAGACTCACTTGCTTGTGACAAGGCTGGAAGTGAATTCGGGACAAGTCTTCAGAGCTCGACACCATCTTGTTTGCACGTCACTCTCGCTGCACGGTACGACAAAAGAGGAACACTCAAGACACTGGAAAAGGAGTGTGTGTTCGTCCGCGACGTCCATGCACCGCAGGAGGAATCCTGTAGTTGCTTTGCATGTGGCCACACGGTTATGTCCCTCTCCGCTGGTACCCGCAACCGCCCCATTTCAGGCACGACCTCCAAGACCTATATGAGGCATGCAACCCTTAACCCTGGAACTAACTTGCACCCCAGGATACGAGGCATACTTCCTTCTCTTCTTCTCGTTCAGGCAATGTAGCATGCAGCTTCCGACGACGACGACGGGGAGCATTGGCAACTCTCATTGCACAGCACAGCAACTTTGCACTCAGCCATAAGTTGCCAGGGCATGTACAGTATTCAAGTGACCGTTACGTTTTACCTGCTTGTATCTTTGCTGAACTGCGAGTTTTTGGATCTGCTAAAATGAGGTTTCTGTACATATATATTTTGTTGTTGTTGACTTGCATCGCATGTGGCCCGAATTTTTCTTCGCGATGTTTGTCTGGCACATCCTGTGGAGGGGTGTGTATTCACCAGTTGAATGCCATGCACCCGACTGCACCCTTCTCCCCTTTCATTTCTGTGAACAAGATTGCAACAAGCATCAACCTTCTGCAAAAGCACAAAACCCTGGACAACTCTTTGGGTGTTGGCAGCGCATTGCCAGCCCCCCAACATGGTGCCATTCACAACAATCTGTGTTGCTGCTATGGCATAATTTGGGTGGGTCATGTGATTCGATCCCAAGGGGCCAGTGCTGGAAGGGCCACCCCGCACTGCAATGGTGTATGATCGCCTCTTGAGGGTCAGGTATGAATCAGCCCGAGCAGGGCCAAAGTTTGATGTGCTTGTGATGTATTCAAGGGGACAAGGCTGCAGTAATATGGCTCCGCTTCAGTAGTGCATCCAGTATCTCACATGATTTATCTCCAACGCGCTGTGTTGATTCACTGCCACTCAGCACTATATTAATGGGTGAACATGCATGTGTCTGTGTGGATCCACTGGGGGCCACAGTTTTTGACTTGGCTTCCAGGTATGCAGTCACTTTGTTTGCTACAAGGCAACTTGGCTTAGTGCATACTGAGAATGACAGTTTTTGTGCACGCTTGGTGTTGGCATCTTGCAACATAATAAGTTGTATGAAAAGCTACCCCGACTGGTCATTAGTTGAGCCAGGGCTGGGGTGTCGTTTTTTGGTGACGTTTTGGACAACAATGACATTCATGTTTTGCACTCGGGGATGCACTATTTAGGACGTATTTAAGGCTAATTTTCCTTGGCCTTGCACAACCCCAGTTTCGATTGGGACCATGCTCTCTACAATCCATTTGTGACGAGTTGTCGGGCATTTCAGCTTTGTGATTTTCAGCCAATCGTAATTTCCCAATTTGGATCAAGCAACAAATTTGTGGTGTTTGCTGTTGCCTCTGGCCCGTTGTTTCACGAGCGCTCACACCCACAGTCCCAACAGCACACATTTTGCCGCCAAACAAGTTGGGATATGGTTGTGCCTCGGTTTGGGAATGCCATATTTGGATGGTTCCAGCCATGATTCAGGAGGTGGTATCGAGCGGATCAGTTTTGGCCACCTGTGCGCATACCAACAGGCACACACACCAATGCCCAGTCCCAACGCCGTGGCTGACCGGAGAATTCAAGTAGTTTGGTTAGGTTGCCCTCCTGCTCCCGCATGGCAGGAGGCCAAGACACAAGGGAGCATTGGGTGCCCCCGTGACAGCTGTAAACCAGAGTGAGTGCGACACGGGCACATTTGCGCACACCAGGGGTCATGAGACATGAGAAGCATGTGCCGCTGCAGCAACGTGGTTGCGGGGAGTGCCCTCATTCTTTGTTTGCACTGAGGTATTTTTTTGGGGGGGGGGGGGGCTGCTGCTTGTCACGGCCACCAGTTCAGAAATTGAATTCAAATAAGTCACAGGACAAATGCCAGAAGTGAGGATAATGTGGAAAGGTCTTGTGTTGCTAGGCGGTGGTGACAGGAAAGCAGAAGTGGTAAAGGGGGGGGGGGGCGTATAATTGCAGCGGGGCAAATAATTGCAGGGGTTTGGCAGAAAAACTCATAGTCTGGAATAATTGCATGCCAAAGCCAACCAACACCAAAGACAGGACACAACACGAGACAGGTGGTAGCAGAACTCACAGAAACAACTGTGTTTAGTTGTCGTTCCTCTTCACAAACATAGCCATGGACATTTGTTGCAAAGGTCTTTGTTGGGCTGCAGGTTTTGGCAGGGCATTGGCAAAGCTTGCAGCCAGTGCTCTCTCCAACTGTGCCACTTGAGGTGCTGCAGCCACATCTTTAAAAACATGTGGCCTGAGTGGAAAAGGCATGATGTCAGAGTGGAAAAGGCATGATGTCAGACGGGGCTGTACCTGGGACCAATCCCAGTGAAATAAATGCTGTGTCTAACTTATCCTCCATTTTGGTTTGCAGCTGAGTCCAGCACAATGCCACCAATTTTGTTACTGTAATCCGTTTCTCAGACGCTGTGCCACATTCACACTTCTTTCCTTCGTCTTGAAGGTGTTCAACTTCAGCTTCACTTCAGGACCAACACAACCTGTGCATCCTCAAGTTCAACCTCATTGTTGCTGTCCAACACTGAGACAGACGATGCATACTCGTCATCAGACATGACACCACTGCAGCAGCACAGGGACAGTGAATAATTGCAAGGGAGGTAATAATTTCAGGGGTCCACAGAATTTTACAACGCTCTGATTCATTGTGGCTACCCGCAATTATACGCCTCCCCGATTTAGTTTATGGTCATTGCATTGCGGAATCATCGTAGAGAGGCTCCACATCGCAATGATGATGGCCATATGGGTGCCAAGCTACACACACTGCCCCCCCAAAATCATGTTTGCTCGGTTGCAACATGCTACATGGAGGGAGGGGGATAACATACATTGCAGGCAGAGCATAGGTCAAAATATTTCATATGAGTGATGCCGTTCTGATTTTTTTCCTTGATCTTTTCACGTCTCTACAGAAATAACAATTAAAAAATTTCAACCGGATTACAATGATTTTAACATACAAGATATGATCTGAGCATCGCTTCATCTATCTACATTCCGCAATGCACAACAGACGTTCCGCAATGCACAACAGGTCAGCCACAAAACCGGGTCTGGTCATCCATGGAACCACATTTGGATGACACTAAAACCACTTTGTTTGCTTTTGGTTGACGGGGTTAGTGAACCGCACAACCGGCATCGCACAGCCATGCCATTTATTCGGACTAAAATTCATGACTAGGTGACTAGACATGATTAGATCATCTGCTATCCGCCCTGTTGGGCCTCTATGGCACCATTTTGATAGCGCTTGGTGGACTTCAAGGCATCTTTTGACATTCCAGAACACCCCAGTTGCACCATGATGAACTCTTTTGCCACCTTACCCCCAAAGAGCTGGGTGTTGCGTGCAGGCACTTGGACCATCATGGAGGGTCAATTGGGCATGTTGAGCACTTTCTTGCTTGAGTGAGACTCATTGTAGCAGAGACACCATGCTGAACGCGAGGCAAATTGGCTACGACAAACATATGGACCCAGAGGGTGTCCGGTCTGCCAACCCTTTATGTGAAGGCGATAGTCGCGGGTAGTGAGTTGCTGTTACTAGCTTTTGACAAATGCACTACATTACTAACGGAATCAAATTTGGCACTTAATGACATTGAACCCAAAACTGTATCGCAGCCCTCATTACGTTTTGATGAAAATGAGAAGGAAAAATGTATCTTCAAACATGGCTGATTAACATTGTCAATGATGCCGTTGCTTCACATTGTCCCGCTATGTCACCCACTTGGGTCACATTCGCCGCCGTTAGCCGTTCTCAGTTTGCATTGCATTTAGTGGCCATCATTATCAACGTTGATGTTGGCGGAAACTGCCATTCTAGTGGCGTTACACAGCGTAGCGCATGCCATTGCTGTGATAGGACACATTCCCTGCCGCATCACCCGCCAGTGTGGTGAACGGATGGTGAGGCAAAATACACATGACCTTGATTCACGCTGCTACGTTGCAACTTACCATTCAATGGGTCGGGTAGCTGCAATGTATCACAATCGTAGAAAATGGAATTTCATTATGTGTTTGTTGATAAACCCCACTCCCATATCTTTTAGACACCATAATATCGGACAAAACTTTCAAAAAAAAAATTGCGTGAAACTACCAATCGACCAATATTTAGCAAAATGTTTGTTCTGTTCTGAAAATTTAAACTTTGGCGATTTTTTTCATTTGCCGAGAAAAATCGTTGGTATGGAGCCTTCATTTTGTGTGCATTTTCAATTGCACAATTGTCTTTGTATTGCTGTATGGACAGTTGCGTGCTGTTATTTCTTAGCATTTTGCAAAATCGTTGTCCATTGTCCAAACCTTCTGGCCGGTTGTCGTTTAAATTTAGAATTGACTACATGGGTATTGTTCACCCTTGGAAACGACTATTTGGATGTTATTCATTCATTGATATAGCAACATGGTTGTTGGTAATTCTTGGTGGCTTCCTATTGGTTGTTGTAGCTAACATCTTTGCTCGAAATCACACAGCGTCGTTCTGTGAGTCACCACATGTGCTCTAGGTGCACGTGTGCTCCGTGTGGCAATGGGAATGGTGTGTGGCCAAATAGGTGTGGTGGTGTGTGTGCTGGGGGGGGGGGACACTGTTGGGGGCTGGTGGGTATGTTGCAGGGGCGGGGAGTCAATGGGTGATAGGGCGGGGGCGCAGTGCATATTGAGCGATGGTTAATTTCGACAAAATGTGCAATCCCATGCAAATGCAATGAATATTGAATACGTGTGGCATAATGCATGCCAGTGACCGCACCTACATTACAAACGCCAAAATAGTGCAATTAAGTGGAATACACCGACTTTTTTTTTTTTGAAAAATTTCTTTCATTGTACAGATGTTCCACAAATATGCCAAAACCAATTGCCTGGTTTTTTTTTCATTTGCCCATATTTGCCCATACGCCTTGGAACAAATATTGTGGCAAAACATTCATTAGGTATCTTTTTTGCACCCCCACCCCCCCTTCCTCAAATTCTGACATCCTAGGCGCTATTGGACTCTTCTCTACCATGGAAACCCTCATGCGGCAAAAAACTACATGAGATCCCCTTGCTCTTGGGACCCCGACATGGCAGCCAAAAGTGGTTCACCAAACGCACTTGTGTAGTTTACAAAAACGGTTCTGTGGTTGGCCAAGGGTGGCGGTGTGGGTTCCCAAAGCCGGTTGGATAGCAAACCAAGGGCACTTGTGTGTCAACCCAATGACAACTGTGCAATGGAGCAAAGCCAGTTATGTGACTCACCAAGTATGTGATTTACCATGGCTGGTTGTGTGCTTAATCCAATGCGTTTATTGGTGTACGAGCGAACTTATCGCGGTTGTGCGTTAACCAAGGCTGGCTGCTGGTGCTTACCAAAAGACCCCCCACCTTGTACCAAAAAAAAACCCGCCGTTTTGCTGCCAAATGTGCCCAAAAACCCCCTGGCAAAAACATACCAAAAAACCCTCCAAAATGTACCAAAAAAAACCCCTGGGATTTTTTTTGTACATTTCAGGGGGCTTTTCTTGGTACATTTTGGGGGTTTTTTTGGTACATTTTTTTTGGGGGGGGTTGAGTACTTTTCTGGGTTTTTTTTGGGTGCATCTGGGGGGGTTTAGGTGCAATTTAGGGGTTTTTATGATACAATTTAGCAGGTTTCAAATACACATCTGGGATTTTCTTGTACATTTTGTCTGGTTTTTGTCGGACGTTTTCTGGGAGTTTTTTTATATCCTGCGGGAGTGAGTGGGGTGTGGGAGCCCAGACAGGTGTACAGGACACAATCACAAAAAAGGTCAACAACACAAAATCTGGCAAGATCATTACCATGGTTTAGTGTGTGGTTTCCGCAATTTTAGAAACGTAGAGTGAAAGGCCGTCGCCCCTTTGCAAAGGCCCCGCCCCACATGCATGGCAAATGGCAGGATGATGAGGGTGGGTGCTGGAGTCCCAGCCCTGCCCCTGCCATACGCAGCGATTCATCGTCCAGCATCCAACCCCGCCGGACAGGATAGACAACACTGAAAAGGGGCCCGAGAGTCTGATGCATCATGCACACCCAACATGGAGGGTGTGCTTTGGTTGGCAGGGTTTGGATTAGCCCCCCAATTGAAAGTCCGACTTCCCCTGTAACCCACCAGCCAACTATCGGTCGAGAAAAGGGGAGCGGCCGGGAGAAGCGGGGGCATGTAGAGCTCACAACGATCGCTGCGTCGCGCTGCTCATGTTGTGTCATACAAGTTGTCGCAAAACACCTTCAAACAAAACCGTTACCCCCACAAAAAACTCCCCCTTGCCTTGGGCAATCTCGTCCTCTGAGCCTACATGGTCACCACCGGGAGAGCATCCGTCACCAAGGAAGGGGGGGGGCGTGGGTCGCATCCACACACCGGGCCCGGCAGCCCTCCTGGCTCCTGGGCTGACACGGTGTAGCAACAAAAATCAGAGCCCTGGAGAAGCAAAGGACATCCTGCTGCCAGCACCGAGAATGTGACGCATCTCGAACACGCAGGTGGTAGCCCCCCTTCCCCCCCTCCTCAACACCACGAGGAGGTTTAGCGGTCCAGGCTTTCTGGGGGT
The DNA here is from genome assembly GCA_964036045.1 of Eutreptiella sp. 'Long Island Sound 2002'. NCBI lineage: Eukaryota > Euglenozoa > Euglenophyceae > Eutreptiales > Eutreptiaceae > Eutreptiella > Eutreptiella sp. 'Long Island Sound 2002'. The sequence goes on from OZ038379.1 coordinate 173,319,165, forward strand.
CTCAGCGGGGAGCGGGGTTGGATTAGGGTTGGGTTGTTAGGATATCACGTTTTCTGTTGTCTGCATCAGTTATTATAGCAGATATTGCGGGTCCCAGCATTCGATGCGATGTGGATGATGTCCCCAGCACGGCACATCGTAAACCTATCTCATGGCGAGGCCGGGTGGTGTTGAGGCAGAGGCTGTAATTGTGCTGAGTGGCATCCCCAATACGTTGTGTTCAGTTCCAAGGCAAAGGTGGGGTGCTGTTGATGTGGAATGTCCAACACCCTTGAGGGGGGGGGATTTGAGGGGCGGGGGGTTGATCGGGGATGGGAGGTCATTCCTTTGCACGACGGTTTGAGGGGCGAATGGGTACGTCCCCCAAACGAACGTCGGAGGTCGGACACAAAAGGACGCACAATCACACCGCGAACCACATTTCACTTCACCAGACGGTCGCGCTTCCCGAACGGCGCCAACCGACACGCGGTTGAGGGGGCGTCCGACGCGCCCCGTAGCCCCCGACGCAACGCTGAGGCCCCGCACCCCCCCCGCCTCATTCGAGGGTGGCCGAGTGGCAGAGCAGCTGCCGCGGCCACCGCAGCAGCGGCATCACAGCGGTTGCAGGGGAATGCCGGCCGCCGTGGCGGTGCTTTGCAGCGTCCGCCGAGCGGTCGTCCGGGGGGACGCGGGTCGAACGCGTTGTGGTCAGAGGGGATTGCGCGCGGTGGAGCAGAACGGCACCGGCGTGTGAGCGCTGTGACCGGGGCCCTCCGCAGTCGCAGAACAAGAACGACTGCCGGCCTCCCGCACGCCCGGACCTCGATAAAGCGCCAGCCGACGAGTACCTGCTGTCGGTCACCGGCCAACCGGCGTCGGTTCCCCATCCACCGCCGTCAGCCAAGCGCAAGCTGCCGGTTCACCCATTCCTGCCACCAAAAACCTCCGGCCGTCCGTCGCGGAAAAAAAAAAGGAACGTGCAGGTCCTCAAAGACGGCCCTGAACGTGACGAGGAGTAGGCCATGGGTGCCATCGCAGACGCATGGCGGAGCGCCGAGGCAAAGGGCGGCTGGCAAACCCGGACGAGTGCGCGCCGCGCACACTACTCCAGCGGAGCCGTTGCGTCTTGGTCACCCAACTTGAAGGTCATCGGCACCAGCACGACCACCGCCAGGGCCGTGGCGAGTCCTGCGACAACCCCGACCGCCGTCCCAAGCACGAGGCTCACGGCCGCGCCCACTCCGAACCCGACCCCGCCCCCGATCATGAACCCCATGACACGCGGTCGGCCGCGCTCGTTTTGCCGCATGACGATCGTGACTCGAGCCGCAGCCAACTCTCTCTCCAGAGCAATCTCCCTCTCGGACAGCCGAACGAACTCTTGCACCTCATCCTCACTCAACGTCTGAAGGATAAGGGGCCGCACGCATGCACACGCACACACACACAATATACGTAAGAAACGGGCACCAGCCAAGACGCAGGCAGCGATCAAGAAGGCCTGTTTGCATAGATTCTCGTCAGGCACAGTCAGAACAAAAGCATAGTCCTAGTCTGGCTGCGCTAGGCGCCTTTCTGCAGTACAGGGCACATGGAGATGTGGGACAGCACGAGCCCGCATTCAGCACCACTGCCAGCTCCGTGTACACGCACACGCACACACACACACACACACACTTTGTGAGGGAAACCAGAACCACGACAAAACACGCGCACTGTTGGTGACACAGGGCATGGCGGTGGCACGACACTAGTCTCCAAAACCACCTTCTCAGGCCATCCAAACCAATGAAAATGTCATGAGGCGGAGCGCCTTCCTGTAGCAGCCCCTGACAGGGAGCGCAGTGTTCGCACCTCGTCAGTGCAATGAGTCACAAGTGATCTTACCCTGATTAGCCTTGTCCTACTTCGCTGGGGAGGGAAGGAAGACTACGGAACATGCAGCACCGTTTGCATGCCTACGATGAGGTCAATGCACACTGCCCGCACTTCCGTGCAGGGCCCTGTCGCATGGCTTGAGGTCGGAGCTGACAGGAGGGATGGGGGGTCACTGCAGGTTAAGGACCCAAGGAGGTCGGCGGCGTGTGTTGCTGCGGTCTTTCGGGGCCATGTGCCGTAGCTTTTCGGACGTGTCCACAGCCCCAGGGCCGTGGCGGGCTGACCCGGCTGGTGCAGAGCTTGCGCCTGATCCGCGTGCGGATCAGGATCGCAGGGTCCAGCGGCTCGCCTTGCCCATGCGGGGACACCTGCTGTTGCGCACCACCGTTTTGTGAAGGCAGGGCGATATGCACTGAAAAACATGGGGTTGAGGGGTGTGTGGGAGGGGACAGCCCTTCGCTGCCTCTCTGAGGTATCGGCAGGTCTGGAGACAGGCGTAACCACCTGCGCTCTCTCTCTCTCTCTCTCTCTCTCTCTCTCTCTCTCTCTCTCTCTCTCTCTCTCTCTCTCTCTCTCTGTCTGTCTCACAGACTGATTGGTGAGACACGAGTGGCCAGGGGGGATGTAGGGCAGCAGCTTGAGAACCCATAGACACCCAATCATCGGACCAGCACCCCGAGGTACCATCTGGTGACAGGTGGGGCGGCAGATACCAGCTACTGTACTGTGGCCCCATCCAGTGTGCATTCAGCATCAGCCATGACGCCTAGTGGTGCAAGTGGCACACACACGCACACACACACACACACACACACACACACACACACACACACACACACACACACACACACACACACACACACACACACACACACACACACACACACACACCCGTCTACCTTCCCATGGGTAACTGCACACAGTAAGAAAGCGGTGCTCAGGACCCGCTGCCACCTGGGTTCGTTCAAGCCGTTTGGCGAGCAACCCCCCGCCCCCCACCTACCCCCCCCCCCGTGTCCATCGAACAAAATCCCCAAATAATACGGTCCGAACACCATGTGCTCGTTGGACACGCCGTTCGGTGCGCGCGCCACGTTAGGAAACTCGCATAACACCCCCGGAAGCACAAGATACCCAGCCTATACAAAGCACAAAGAGGATGGAGGCTTCAAATGAGCACTTTTCAGAGTAGAAGCCCTTCTTGCGGTCCCTTTTCATCCTGAAAAGCTGAACATGCCCCCCCGGCTGGCACGGGCAGAAGTGGCCTCACTGTCCCGCGCGGACACCTTGGGGATGGACAGATTTGATGCGACATCACTGTCCTCCATCAAATCACGGGATAGGGTTAGGGTGTACTCAAAATTGTGGCACAAACCATGCATCATGGCAAGACACATCACAGCGGCCCCTTATTTCCCCAATCGTCTGGCCTAAATCATGGACTCGGAAACTCGGTCCCTCATTAATTTGGGAACCACGTTTAATACGGTCCGAACACCAAGCGTTCGTTGGACACACCGTTCGCTGGACACGGGGGGGGGGTACACACAGCGCGTGGGGAGATCGCGCGGGTACTCCGCGCACGCCGCAAGTGCAATGAGGACAGGTCGTGCCCCCACAAAATACAGACATGACAATCAACGGGATGCCATGTATCCTGCAGGACATGGCCACACAAAGACACACCAGCGCATTTCCTGGTGTGGATAAATCACTTGCCTCTTGCACTGCGGCGGCCGTCGGTTTGTCGGCCTCTTTAAGACGGTCTATGAGGTCTCGCTTGAGTCCACTGACCGGTAGCCCACGGGCCCGCAGGAGTTCCTTCAGCTCAACCACCTTCATCCGATCGTATTCTGAGGTCTGAGACGAGGAATGGCAATAACGTCACCTGGACCCCAAACAGTTTTCCATCACGTTCGGCACTGTCTTCTTTCTTAGTCACCACTCGACAACGCTACGTCACCAAAGAGAGGGGGTGGGGTTGGCGGGGTCGCAGCCACGGATCAGGCGCAGCCGCCATCCGGGGGCCCCAACAGCCTTTTGCAAAATGGGGGCATCGTATCATGGCAGGGGCTCATTGCACCCCACATGATCCAGTGCGCATGGGCGCAGGAAACATGCAGTGGACTTGCCACACACAGCGAATGCAATCATTACAAAATGCGAGCACCATTGGCACAACGGCGCACAGACATGCAGCACAGTCATTCACACTTGCAGTTTGTGCGCGATGCACGCTACTTTTCGGACATGATGCTTGAGGAGGCTTCAAATCGAAGCCCTTCCATGTGAGTTGGGCGGGTTGTTCTCGACCTTCCTTGAGGCCAAGGGAACACGCAACACGGACAACAGAACAAGCATTTCGTGAGACCACTTGTGCTCCAGTGAACATACCACCCTCACTTATCTGCAAGGGTGTCAGAGAATGGTGAACAGATTATGAACCAACTGCGACTTTGTCACATGTGTGAGAACCAAAGGAATCCATTCCACAAAATACTTCACACTTGTTGCGTGTGCACAACTTCTCAAGGTCAGAATTGTAGCAGCAGAGTGCGCACACATCACCACCGCACCGATAGTGTCAGTATCAGCACCATCACTGCGGCTATGGCTATGTATCCCTGCTGTCTTGGGGCACACTTCAAATGAGTGCAGATTATGGTTACATCAACACCCAACATCACGCTTTAAAGGGCAAAAACATATGTCTTCCCCTGTGCAACCATCTTTGAGTGGTATTGGGCGACCACATTACTAAATTGGCATAGAATCGGCGTCGATGACAAATCCGTGGCTCGTCCAAAGGGCCAAATAGTTGCACCGTGTGCGCATTGCATTCAAGGCGCCCCTTTGCGGTGAGGCACTGCAGGCGCCCTGCTCAAGTGGCAGTCAGACAACCCCATCGCCATCACCCATTCCACAGTGCCTGGGCTGAATCTTGTTCGTTCGAGGCAAGATCTCGCCTTGTACCGCCCCGAGCCCATCCGCCATTTTGTTGGCTCTGTAGGTCTTACCTGGCGCAAAGTACGCCCCATTAATGTCAGGGGCTATCTGAAACCACCTAACATCACCTCGGACTGTCCATTATCCCTGACATCTAAGCCAGATCCCTCTGAGCCCAGCCTGCCTAACACTACGGCCTCACGAATATTCGTGCCAAACTCCCTTAATGTTTTCTGCTGGTGTAAATGACTCGGCACACAACGATTCAAGCCAAGTGTACTTGCGCAGTAGTGTGCTTGGCTGACGCACCACGCACCAGCGGTACTTTCCCATTTCCACCTCTGCTTGAAGGGGAGGGGGGCTATCGAGAGTAGTTGCCTGCCAGTTTGGTGAAAGCAAAAATGGTTGGCGGCAACTTGTGGCGGTTGCAGAGAGGCTGGCAATTTCAGAGGGATTGAAAACAGACTGCAGTGGCTCTTGCAGGAAGGACAGCCTTTTCTAAAGGCTGTGTAGGGCTACCTCCACCTGTGCAATTACAGGCCTGCGCTTGCAGAAGAATGTTCAAAGGGCAAAACCCATCCGTCCAAGTCAAACATACTTCAGCAAAGGCTCTGTTGTTGTCGGAGGCCAACATATGCGAAAGAGGCCATATTGGTGTGGGATACTGGTACGCCGGCCTGAAGACTGTCTGACCGCGCACCATTGTCAGACTGGGTGCAGGGCTGCCGGAGCGCGCAGCGAGAGATTGGACACAAAGAGCGAATATTGGCAACAGGCAGAGGCCAAGTGGGACGAAGGCCTTGCGCCACCGCATCTTGGACCGACTAGGGGCATCTGGAAGATACAGATTGACATGATCAGGTGCGCTGTAGGAGTCTGTGTGGCATGCCGGACCACAGCCGTACATGGGGTAGTAAAACAAATCAAAGCATGAAATTGCCTGGAAGGAGGACACTTAGGAATGTAACATGACAGAGGAATAGGCCAGGCATATGTGAGATGCGTAACATTCTCGCGACCAGTGAGGGTCTCGCTGGAATCACGCGCCTTGTTAGATGAGGCGCAAACTTAGTAAAATGACCCCAGCACACACACAGTGTGCTCCAAGCCCCAGCTGCCTGTACAGTTACTATGCACCCCACGGACTCAAGGATTCTATGGAGATGGTGCACCCTATACAATCGCTATGCATCCGAAACCTAAAGAGTGCAGGATTCCGCAGAGATTATGCAGCCTATTATGCACTGTACTGTCTACAAGATTCCATGCAGGTTATGCACTCTGAGCGATTATTCAGCACTCTACTTACCAGGGAGTTCCACAGAGATTCTGCAGCCTGCACAATTGTTATCCCCCCTACTGTCTACAGGAGTATGAGCGTATGCATTGTATATATGTTTGGCCTATGCAACCCCCCCCCCCCCCACAGGGGCCCATATCGCCGCCCTCAGTACCTTACTCGGTGGTGCTTCACGCCTTACAACTATTTACTTGTGCATGGGTAAATGCCGTTAGCGACCCGTTTTTTGGCTGCCTTCCCAAGTATTGGCACTTCGCGCTTACAACATGCAGACAGTGTCTACAATCACCAGACAACGTCTATTTGTGGTAGACATATCTGCGCATGGCAGACAGTGGCAAAACACCACAGACCGCCATACTTGTGCGCACGGGTAAATGACATTAGCGGACGTTTTCTGGAGAAGGGGGCCGAATATTGGCACTTCGTGTTTACAACATGCCGACGGTGTCTGCAATTAGCAAGCTGCGTCTACTTGGGGTAGACAGTGTCGACAGACTATAGACACAATTCCTATGGTGCTTTCTGACAGAAATACATCATTGCACCACCCCTCACTGTCAAGGCTGCCAACACCCAATGCCCAATACTGAATATCTATGCCTGGAGCTTTGACAAAAGTGCAGGTGTGCATGCCTCAACTCAGGACTGACATGCTTTATTGGACATGCCGAGATCATCCCAGTGGGTGAAGGTGAATGGGTGTTGTGTACGGGTAAACAGAGTGGCATTTGGTGTGAAGTGTGCATATTCTTCCATGTTGGTAGCCTTGGGCGCACATGGGGCACCGCGTGCCCACTGCGAGGGGGAGGGGGGCTTTGGCCCCAAGAGGGCCATGATGTTAGGTTTTGAAACAAGCAGCATGATCTTGACAGGCTTGAATCTGGCTGGTAAATGATGCCATTCCCGGTTTTCGCCGATATTTCGGCCATTTACCATATGCACACGCTCGCTCGTGAAGCACCCAGGGACTTAAACATTTTTCTGAGTGAACAGTCCAAAACTTTGAAGTTGCTATTTTTCGATTGTGGACCATCCAAACCAGTCATTGGAACCATCCCCATCCACTTGTGACGAGTTGTGTGATTTATGTGTCCGAGTTTCAGGGGGTTTGGACTCCATTTGGTATGCTTGGTCATTTTTGCCAAAATACGGCGTTTAAAAGCATCAATGACGTGTGGTGTTGTAGGGTGCCAATAGTTGCATCTTTACCGTTGCGGGGGAGCATACACCGGACCCATGATCCTTTTGAAATTTGTTTGCTACCGTCGGACTTGCCCATGAGGCTTTAATCTGGCTGGTAAACGATGCCATTCTTGGTTTTCGCCAATATTTCGGCCATTTACCACATGCACGCGCGCGCTTGCTAGCGAAGCCTCCAGCATGGACGTAAACATTTTGCTGAGTGAACATTCCAAAATTTTGAAGTTGCTGTTTTTCGATTTGTGGACCATCTGAACCAATAGCATGATGGAGACATGATGGAGACCTAATGGAGCATGATGGAGCATGATGGAGACTTGATGCCGCATGATTGAGACCTGATGGAGCATGATGGAAGGAGCACGATGGAGACATGATGGTGGATGATTGAGACGTGGCAGAGCATGATGGAGCATGATGAAGCACGATGGAACATGAAGGAGCATGATGGAGACCTGATGGAGCATCATGGAGCATGCTGGAGACCAAACAGAGCACCATGAGACATGATCTAGCGTACAAGCACGAAAACTTGGATGTGTACAGGCTGAGAAATCAAAAATCTGAGCCGTAACATTTTTCCAAGTTATCTAGCCCACCCAAAATGCGGGTTGCCTTGCCCCCTGGGCAACGGCAAAGGGCCGCCGCACCCCGTGGGACGGGGGTTCGCCGCTCTCCCAAGGTCCCCCGCTCGGGTCACATCGAGCTCGTTGCGTAGATGGGGTAAAGACCACCAGTTTTGAGATAGGTTGCAAAATGGGTGCTGGATCGCCATGCCATCACAAGATGCCTCTCTTTCCCAAAACTGAACCACGCAGTGGGTATTTTTTCACTGAATCCCACTGCTGTGGCCAAGTTGTTCTGACAAAGGCGTCGTTATCCCAGGCACAGCTGTCGTAGGATGAGATGGCGTAGGATGAGCATGCTAACAGGCTCCTGCCCACAGGGGTGTTCAGTTCAGTTCCGGACATGTGGCGTGGGCAGGGGGGTACAGAGGGGGGTGAATCGAATCTTTCTTTCTGGTTTTGGGACGCATTTTTGATTTCCTGGTTTCCTGGTGCGCATTGTGAATCTACACAAATCCGGGGGTGAGATCCCCCTTTTCCCATGCACCACCGACGGGGGGATGTAGGCAGGGCGGTCCTTAACGGGAAAAAAAAAGTGTTCTGGAACCAGTTTTCCCAAAAAAGCCCGCGGGCACTCCATGTGCTCAACCATGGTTGGTGGCGGTTGGCGGTTGGCAGTTGGCGGTTGGCAACTGGCGGTTGGTGGCGGTTGGTGGTGGTTGGCGGCGGTTGGTGGTTGGTGATTGGTGGTTGGTGGCGGTTGGCAGTGGTTGGCAGTTGGCGGTTGGTCGCCACTGGCGGTTGGCGGCGGTTGGTGGCGGTTGGTGGTTGACGGCTGGTGGCGGTTGGCGGTTGATGGGAGTTGGCGGTTGGCGGTTGGTGGTCCCTTGGGGCGGTCCTTAAGGGCGGTCCTTAGCAAAAAAAAAAAAATCTGGCCCCTGAAGGACCGCCCTGGATGTAGGGGGAAATGGCAGGGTGGGTTCTGTGCCCCGGTCCACAGAGGCCAGAACAACTGTTCGGGCGCTGGGGCCCAAGTTGGGGGTTCCTCATTGTGCCCCGTTGGTGTGGGTTGGGGGGGTCCTGGGGGGGGGGGTGGGGTCCGGCCTGACACGTACGACCCCCTGGCCCCCGTGGGTCACGCCCCTCAGGCCATCGCATGAAAAGAAGACACCGGTGCCCACGCTCGTGCCTTCGGTGGGACCCACTGTTCAGTGCCCCCCCCCCCCCCTCCCCCAACACAGAGAGACACGGGGGCACACCCGCCGGGGACACGCAGGTCCGCAAAGCCAACCCGCAGCCGCCCTCCCGCCCTCCGGTCCGCTGGATCGACAAGGAGGGTCTTGGGCGGCACCAGCGGCCTGGGTCACCTCTGGAAAGACCTTCAGTGGCTCGCAACAGCGTTGATGGACCGCCGACGGCTCATGAACGACTTGCAACCGACGTCGGTTGACCACCAGACAACCGGAGGTGGACTGTTCCGGGGCCGGCAAAGCGGCTGCGCCCGAGGACACCGCTGCCGGGGCCATGCGGCGGTGGCACGGACTCAGCGGAGCAGCGATGCATCGGAAGAGAGGAGGGGGAGGGGTCTTTGAGGTCTGTGCTCTGTACTTTGGCATAGTTTTGTTGTATTGGACAACTGAACTTCATTCAACACTTGGTGCTTGCAAAATTGTGACGGTTGCAAGGGTTTCAAAAGCAAAAAGCCATGGGGTAGGGCATGGACCGCAAAAACAAGCCAAGCGTTCAGTATGCCCACGTGGGCGGCGGTGTCAAGGGCAAGTGACTTTGATCATGGCCTCACATAAATCAGCCTTGCCTTCCTCATTCGTTGCGATGCATGAGCACCATCATTAGAGAGGAAAGTGCTTCCGGCGGTGCGATGGCATGAGGTTTTCCGCTGATCGAGGGGAGGGGATCCGGAACCCAAAGCCTTGCGTACCAAAAATGGCCCAAATCAACTTTTCCTTCATTAAATTCCATTTTTTGCCCCAATGAAATGTGGTCGGGAGGGGGGGGGGGGGGGGGCAACCCCCTTCTCATATGGTCGTCAGCCGCTCCAATGGGTCCCTCCAGGGAAGTACGCCCTGACAACAGATTAGTGCCAATGGCCCAGTCCCTTGGTCACCTTGGAAACAGGAGACAGGCCATTGCTCACGAACGCTGGGGGGGGGGGGGGGGTCCTCAAGGATGTATTAGAAGGAAAAACCAGGAGGGCCGCAATAGGTCAGGTGTGGAGACGAGGGGGGGGTCTGGAACCCAGAAATTTGTGTACCGAAAGTAGCCCAAATCTATATTTCCTTCTGTAAATTTTATTGTTTCCCGCGATGAAATCTTGGTCCGGAGGGTGGGAGGGGGGGGGGGGGGGGGCTCCTCCCATGGTTGTCAGCCGTTGTATGACATCCTTGGGGGTGGCTTTAGCCACTAGCCCACCCTGGCTGGCCCACCCACCCACCCACCCACCCGGATGTACCCCCCAAGAGGGGGGGGGGGGGAAGGATCTGCTCAGGTAGGCCCAGCCCACAAGCAAGGGCACAGCCATGAACCCCCAAACCCATGTTGGCTGCAGAAGGACGCTATGCCACTCGGGGCCGGGAGTCTCCCTCCCCCCGGATACGATTGGTCGTCAAAGGTCGTGGAGTCCCTCATTCGGAATGCTGCCTGCTCGAGGAAGAAGACGAAGACTAAGTCTCACTGCCCACGCCGGACGGATGGCATCCTCCGCAAGCACTACAGCCAACGCCGGAGGGTCTGTGGTGACCCTTCCTAATCCTCCACCACACAAGACCCAACAACAGCGGACTCCCGCCCCCGCCCCCCCCCCCCCAGGATGCGGTTGAAGGGGGGAGAGGCTGGATGGCTGTTTCCAGAGCACCGGCAAAAGCGGTTACTGGCGGCTGGAAAAGCGGTTGTCGGGAAATGCTGACGGTTCTCAAGACTATTAGAACACAGTACAGCCAATTACCCCTTTTCTTTGGGGGTGTGGGCGTACCCCCCCCCCCCCCTTCAGGGGGCCAGTCAGTTTCGTTCCACCTGCTTTCAACTGCCCCCGTCTGCCCTCCGACAGGGTTTAATATTGTGGACCCTGTACCCCAGCCACAGGCAAAGAGTCCAAGTCGTACATTCGCTTTTCGGGGTCGGCGAGGGCCCAGAACTCAAGGAGCTCTGAAGGCGAAGACATGGGTCATTCATTGGATTCGACGATTGTTTATGTCATACACAAGGGCCAAGGGTCCAGGTGACGGTGGGGCGTTGATACGGGACTGCAAATGTGTCGGTTCGGAAGCGCATATTCAGTTGGTGCCGGACGACCGACGCACTGGGGGCGTGCGGGGGCCGCAGCCTCGGCAGCCACCCGTGCTCTCATCGGACCCCCTCTCCGCGGACGTTCCGAGACGCGCGGGGCCTTGATCAGTTGGCAGACGCCCCCCCGCTACTGTACATCGAGGCAGACCACAGCTTCGTGGGCAAAATAACCCCCCCCCCCCCGTGGGCGGGCCGGTGGGCCGCACCCCCGTTGATCGACGACAGCCCCGTCGATCCAGCGCAGCCCAGCCCTCCAAACGAGACCAGTAGGGCAACTGCCATCGCTTATCCCCCCCCCCCCCGCCCGTATAACCCCCCCCCCCGTGTCCAGCGAACAATAAAGACCTCAAAAAACACGGTCCGAACGGGAGTGTTCGTTGGACACGCCGTTCGGTACCCAATCAATGCGCTGCCTAAACCCGGTACGAATTTGATTGGGTCCCAAAAGATTACGGTCCGAGCGGAAGTTTTCGTTGGACAAGGCGTTGGCCATCGAACGACGATGGTCGTCACCCCCCGGAATTGCTCCGGGAACTCTCACAGTTCATTGTCATGAATACGGCTCCGGAGGCGCTGCCACCATTTGTGGTACAGATTGTTCCGCACAGGCCTGCCCTCCCTGACCCTGTTATACTTCACCCGCTATGTGTCACTGACATCTGTGCTAAACCCTGAATCATCCAGGGCTCGCAGGGCATGGCTTGGACACGAAGGGGGGTAAAGGGGCTGGCCCCGCCTGCGACTCAGTAAGGCCCGCCCCTGTCACAGCCCAAAGCCGATAGGAACCGGCTGCTTCCCGTGCCACGGGGGCAGGCATGTGGAGGGAGTCCCCTTGCGCCTCCGCTGTTTTGTGCCGCTGCCCACTGCAGCCGTTCACGGTACGAACGCTGTTCGCCACCCGTCGACGGTGTCCACTCGGCCTCCGGAGCTGATGTTTGTGGGAGGGCACCACCTCGAGCACCAACCGCTGGGGGGCTGACTCGTGGCCCGTCCGCACGGGGGGCGGTGATGCCACGGAGGTCGAGGCGAGCCGCCGGGGGCAGTCGAGCAGAGGGGCCCATGGGCATGGGCAACAGAGGATGATATCATAGGTTGCGGCAGTGCACAGTCGTCACATCGCAGTCGGGCCAGCGCCGGCGCACGACCGCGACTGCGGCCCCCGTGACGCTGCTGTTGTTAAGATCGAGGTGTTCGAGCGCGCGCGCGCCGCCGTTCTCGGCGAGCGCGCGCACCGCGTCGTCGAGCTGCGTTCCCGGGAACCGCATCCCATTGAGTGAGAGGCGGCGCAGCGCCGACAGGGCGGGGAGCGCGCGCGCAAGCGACGCGGCTGCGAACCCGTGCGCTGCGTTCAGATCGAGGGCGGCGAGGTCGCGGAGGCTGGCGAGGGCCAGCACATCGTCGTCGAGGAGAAAGCACGAGGAGAGGCTGACGGCGCTGAGCCTCAGACAGGCCTCCGCCACCGCCTTGAAGCCTGACGCCGCGCCGCGCACGCGCTGGAGGTTGAGGTCGTGGAGGCGACTGCACGCGGCGAGCGCGCGCACGCCCTCCGGCCCCACGGCCTCGCAATTGCGAAGCTCGAGGCGGTGCAGGCCCGGGCAATGCCGGGCGAGGGCGGCAACGCCTGCGTGCGTGAGGGACTCCGAGCCGCAGAGATCCACGTCCTCGAGACCGGGGCAGCCGCGTGCGATGGCCTGCAGCACCTCGTCGCCGATGCGGGTGTCGGTTACGTGCAGGAGCCGCAGGCGGGGGCAGCGCCCGAGCGACGCCAGCGCCGAGGCTTCAAGGGGCGCGGCGATGGAGACGGCAATGCCGCCCAGAGTGAGCTCGCGCAGGTGCGCGAGGTCGCCCAGGGCAGCGAGCGTGGCCGGGGCGCACGGGGCCTCGCTCAGGCGCAGCGACTGCAGCTCGCGGCAGTGCGCGACGACAGCGGCCGAGACGGAGGGCGGCATGGCCGCATTGACCGACCCGGGGCTGAGGTCGAGTGTGCGGAGGGTCCCACCGACGGTGCGCAGCGCGGCCTCCACGAGCCGCGCCTCCGAGGCCTTCCACTTGAGGCTGAGTCGCGTTGGGTTGAGGGCTAGCGTCCCCACGGGCCCGTCCGGCCACCCTCGCGCGAGGGCCTCAAGGGCCGCCTCCAGCTGCTCGCGCCGGAGCACGTCCGGGGCCTTGCGTCCCTCTGGCACTGGCTCCGGCAGCGCGTCGAGGTCCACGGTTACGGAGGCGGCAGCAGGCGCGGCGACTCCGTCCTCCTCGTCGCGCACCCGCTTTCTAGTACGAGGCATGGGCCTGGTGGACGGACATCAGGCACCAATAAGTTCGACAGGAGTATCCAAAATCTGCCCTCTTCTAATGCCCCTGTTTTGTTGACGTCCAGCACTGTCCTGCACGCCTGCGGTCCAGTATTTACAGCTATGGTATGGTATGGTGTGGTATGGTATGGCATGGTATGGTTTGCTCAGGTGTAACGTACTATGGCAAGAGGAAACTGCAATAAACGTGTCTGTGGGCGCGCACGAACATGGACTTCACACATCCGTCCGCTGCTCGTCTTTTTCTACTCTTATGCCTCCATGAGCTCTCCTGTCCTATGCGACCCTGTACCTACTGCATTCGTTTCCCTTCTTCTGCTTGTTCAAGCCCTACAACATCCATTCCGTACCAGTGTTTTGCCTCTCCAACTCTTGTCTGCATCAACTGTGGTGTCCCAAAAGTGGAGGGGCAAACAACAACTTCATAACCCCTGCCGCCTTGGGGTCCTCAGAGCAGGGGCAACACAATGGCTGTCTTGGGTCTCCAAGGCGGGGAGGCAAACAATGGCTACAAAACGCCTGCCATCTTGGGGTCCCTGAAGTTGGGAGGAAGCAAAATGGCCATAAGCCCTGCCGTCTTAAGCACCCTAAAGCAGGGAGGCAATCCATGTCTACAGTGATTAAGACGTCCTCGAAGTAGGGAGGTAGAGATCGACCACAAAACCCCTGCCGTCTCGCGGTGCTCAAAATGGGGAGGAAACAAAATGGCTACATTACCCGTGCCGTCTCAGGGTTCTTGAATGATCCCCAATCCCATCACAGACCACCTGCTCACAGGATTTGGGTCCGAGTGGTAGCAAAGTCTCCCACCGGCGGCCGTCATTCGGACCCTGGTCTAAAACTGAAGGAGGAGGACGATCGTGTTGTCCACCAAACATGCATCATGAAATGCACCACCCCTTGTGGTACCCCTCAGCACTGTCACAGTGGGCAATGTCATGCCCCACAATCATCAGGATAGCTTTCAGAGGGTGCCGCACACACCGCTTGCTCTATATTCATGCTTGGGAACGCATTATTTGGCAAACAGTCCCATGGAGCCCACAGGGCGGCCAGGAACCAGCATATGTGCGCTGCCCAGGGAAAACTTCATGCATAACCTGGCCTGCCTCCTCATCCCATGCTCCCCTCCAGTCGGCAGGCAGCACGGTGCAGAGCAGGAGAGAACCGCGTTGACGGTTGTGCCGACCGTTTCTTTTTCCGTTGTGAGCCCAGACAGCCGACGGCCTGGGCGGAGATAGGCAGAATTGCCCAGAGACTTAGCGTGTCCATTGCATTTGGTATCCAATGAGGCGCTGTGATTGCGCTGACCTGTGCTCTTGGACTTGGTGCGCTCTCCTAACACCATCCCCATTCTGGTCAGCACATCGCTCCTCCGCAGCAGGTGCTTGGATGGCAACTGCCAATTCGCTGCAACTGTCTGCCCTGGGTTGTGGAGGATAGTAGTGTCGAGGGTACGACGGGAACAGAGCAACTGGGCAATGTCGTCGGTGGGAGAGAGTCAGAGGGTAAGAGGGGAGGAGAGGCCAAAGGCAATCGGGGATTGCGGTACATTGGGGCGAAAAAATTAGAGGGAAGAGGGTATCGCTTTTGTTCAATGAAGCTGACATCGCCACACAATGCGACCAACACAACCAAAACCAACAAGAACAGCACAAACAGCGCGACCAATGACAAGCACGGCACAACCAGCACCACACACCACACCACCAGCGAACCCGCCAGCGAACACAAACAGGAACAGCGCAGCCAGAAAGGCAGGAGGGGGAGCAAACACGTGGCAACCCAGTCGCCCTCCTGTGGTGTTGGCGATGTGTGGCACTGGTTGTGGCTTTCGTGTTGTGTTTGGTGTGGGTGCGCTGTTCTGTGTGCGCGGTGCGGTGTGGTGCATGTGTCCTCCTTTAAGGAGCATGGCGTGGGAACCCCCAGCCCACACTGGTACTTGAGCAGGAAAACATCCACTAGAGGGATTTACGCTGTGACACATGTTGGGAGAACGCAAAAGGGCCGGTCAGGCGTCCGCCCTCCCCACACTCCATCGCTCCCTCTAAACCCCCGACACTGTGTTCTGCAGAACTTTAGGCCGAAGAGCGGTAACCTCCGATACACCCGGTTTCTTGGGAATACAACTCATAAGTGCCAGCGACCAGTGTGTGTGTGTGTGCGCGTGTGTGTGCTCTGTACCATGCACAGTACTATTAACAACGGTTGATGGCTTTTAATGTCCTGGCCGCTCTTGCGACGGGAGGGTTAGGGGTTAGCGGGTTAGAGCCTGCCTGAAGCCTGCCCTATCCCACCCCCGGCCCCCCGGTATGTCGCGGCGCGGCGGAAGGACTCTGTCCTGTGGCTATGTGCCCTCCTCGGAGGCCCTCCCGTGGCCCTGATCTGGGCCCCGTGTGCCGCCATGGGGCGACGCCGCCGTCCCCTGCCCTGCCGGGCCTCCCCCCCCCTCCCCGGTCACGGAGGCTGGCACAGTACTATTAACAACGGCATGTGGCTTTTTTTGTCCTGGACGCTTTTGGGTCAGGGAGGGACCTGCGGGTTAGGGTTATGGTACTATTAACGAGGGAGACTTATGTGTGGCTGTGAGCTGCGTGTTATGACCAAGACACTGCAAGTCATGCACAAACCGCGAGGTTCAACAACCCATTTGCCTACTCATTCAGGGAACAACAAGTTCAGTTTGGCAGCGTCCGTGTGTGTGAGCGGGAGCACGGGGGTAATGTGGCCCAAGGGCTGGTGCACCAACAAAAGCCGCCCAAACCGTCATTTCTAGAAGACAATTTGACGACCGCCCCTCCCCGTAGCCCCTCCTGTCCCTTCCCTCACCTCACCTCCTTCCCCTGGCATGACCCACCCCTCCCAGGCCACGGCTTAGCCTTACCGCAGGGGAAGGGGGGGGGCTGGATGGCGTCCTGAGCTCCTCCGCCTGACCCACGCACACACCCAGGAACAAAAAGAAATCAAAGCGAAATTGGAGGTCGATTTTAGGTACAGAAACTTTTTTTTGGTCTCCCCCACCCCCTGTTTCGGTGAAATTCGCCACTATGCCGTGGCCTGACCCCTCCCCATTTGACCGCTCATGCGATGGTATCCCCCCCTCATCACCCCCCCACTCAGTGCAGCCTTCGGTATCAAGCCCGTGGGCGCGGTGCCCGTGGTTGGCAGTCACACGTGGGAGAACCAGGTATCCCGCGGTCCACACTCAGACCCGCCGGTGTGAGACCTGATAATGCCCCTAGCCCACATCGAATTCAGAAAGCATCGGGCCCGCCTTTCCCTCAGGGGCCATGCAGGGCCAGCCTTCACTCTCCAGTCGGGACTTCAAATGCAAATCCACATCGCACGCGGCCTTGACACCGAGGCAGCCTCTGCGCGCCGCTGGGACCGCCAGCAGCGCCGCCAGCAGGACCCCCCGTGCCCGCTCCACGAGCGCATCCGACACCGTGAAATAAAACGGCGCACCCTCCGCGGCGCTCTTGCGGTCAGACGCCGAGGCGGGTCGGGTGCTGCAATCCGCATCCGTCGGTTCGAGTTTGGGCTGAGGCATCGTTCGAGGGCTGTGGGCCGCATCGGTGCCTCCATTCCTCCGGGTCTGCACTTCATCCCGGTGAAACACGTTGCGGAGGGTGTCTTCGCGCCTGCAGCGCTCTGCAGCATTTGCGCTGCACAGCACCGGGTAGCACGCAAGCAGCCAGCGCACGGTTGGCTCTAGGACCACGACAGACTCCTGCGCCCTGCACCACTCCGGAGGCAGGCTGGCGACTAAGTGAAAGAGTACCACAGCGTGTCCGGCGGATGCCCGCTCCATGGGGCCTGCAAACGAGGCCCAACTCGCCAGGACGCCGGGAAACAGTGCCAGAAGCAGCTGAGCAATGGTCAGCAGCCAATCCACCACCAACTTGTGCACCAACGGCCGCGGGCCCCCTGGACCGTCCACTGGAGGTGCAGTCTCAACGCTCGGTGGGGGCGGACGCCTGTGGCACCGGCAGCTGAACAAGGTGTACCCACAGCGCGCGTAGTCGACCAGACAGACACATGCCAAGCGAAAGAGGCATGTCACGACCGCGGGGAGTTGCGCGTTTGACGCCGGTTGGCCCCGGGACGTTGGCGACAACGGCGTGAACGTGTGCGACACGAGGGAATACAGTCGGTGCGCGCCGTTTCCGGCGCGCGCGACGTCCCACGCCCCATCTCCGCAGGGGCCTGTGGCGCAGTGCGGGGCCGTTATGGCAAACGTGGCGACGTCGATGAGCAGAGTGGCGAAGAACGTGGGCTCCTGCTGCGCGACGTGACGTGCGTGTTCATGGGTTCTGTCACAGTGCTGGTCTGTGAACACATCCTCCAGCACCGAATGGGCCACTTGAAAGAAGGCGTGGAGCTCATTAAACACGCGGTACGGGGAGTGCTCGACGGCACCGACTGGCGTGGGCTCGACGAAGGCGGCCGCCGCGCTGGCGAGCCCCACGCTGCCGTACAGATGGGAGTAGCTACGAAGCCGCGACCAGTATCTGAGGATCGCAGCGCACAACGTGGGGCCACTGCGGAGGTGCCTCATGAACGCGCACACGACGGCCTGCGCCGGCGACTGGCAGACAGCCCGCCACACGGCAGACACCAGTGGGAACGGCACAGCGCCTTCGATGTTCGAGGGGAGACCGCCGTCCAAGAAGCGCAGCAACTCGTGCGCAAGTCGCGCGTGCGGATCACTGCACGGCAAGTTCTCCATACCACCGTAGTATGTGTCACGCGCAGCACGTTCGGGCTGGGACGTGGAGGTCTTGGACGGCTGCACTGCGCCGTCATCCTCCGTGGGCCCTGCGGCGGCGAGCGGCACAAGGGACTGGGCATAAGTTTGGAGAGTCGGCACGGAAAGGCTGAGGAACAGGGCCTGCGATGGCACGGAATGGAGGACATAGAGGAGGGTGTGGCGGCAGTGGAATGCCTCGTCGTCCTCCCCGTCCAGATGGGCTGAGTCGAGGGACTGTCGCAGGCACCAGAGCCCGATGGTCGTCAGCGGCTCAGGGCCAGCGCCGTTGCTGCAGGCCATGCCCTCCGTCGCCGCGGCGTCGCGCAGGTTAGAGATCAACTCGGACACCGTCGCCACCAAACACTGATACGCCGTGGCGTTCCACTTCCGGGGCGCACTGCGGGGCGGCGGCTCCGGACGTCCGGCCTCGGTCTTGGTTGAGGGTCGTCCCGGGACGAGAGATGTGGTGACGGCGCGGAGGATGGACAGCAGTAGACAGGCGGCGACGCACGCCATGTTCTGTGACGGGGGGGGCGTGGAGGTCCGGCCGCACCCCACGCCCCTCGCGTACAGCTCGAAGACCACGTCGCGGTAGTAGTTCTGGTGCCAGCAGTGCTCGCGGATCTGCGCCGCGGCGGCGCTGGCGGCGCCGGTGTCCAGCCGCAGCTCCCAGTCCACGAACCGCTGCAACGGCAAGGGCCCGAGCGACTGCAGCAGGGCAAAGAGTTCGGTGGCGGGCGTGTCTCGGAATCGGGCGACGCAGTCTTGCATTCGCTGGAGGAGGGCGGGTTCGATTCCCGCGGGAGGCATTCGCTGGAGGAGGGCGGGTTCGATTCCCGCGGGAGGCGATGCCATTTGGAGTGCCCCCATGAACTGGCACCGATGCACGATCCAGAGCAGCAGCTGCAGGGCGAGCGGGGGGATGCAGACCACGAGGTCGCCGTTTGGGGCGCCTTGGCCCGTGCCCGGGCCCGGGCCCTCCGGGGCTGACCCATCGCGTCGCCGTCTTTTGTTGGGGGTGCCGCCCTCGGGCCACCCCAAAACGTCGGCTGAGGCACGCGTCGGGGAGGGTGGGGAGGGTGGGGAGGGTTGGGAGCCGGCGGGCCGCGGCGCCACCGCGTCGGCCACCGTGACAGTGACGCCCCACGCCAGGCAGCAGTTGAAGAACGGCACGAGGAAGTGGTCGCACAGCGCCACGAGCTGCGCCATCGTGTCCAGCGGACAGCGCAGCAACGCCTCCGCCACCGCGCCACTGGGCGTCGCCCCGGCGACGCCAGGCGCACCGCGGTGCTCGCAGAGCAGCACCGTCAGCACGAGCACCGCGCTGCAGGTGAAGGCACTGCAGCCGTGCTGGACGGACTGCAGAGCGGCGCCGAGTTTGTCGACCAGAAAGCGGCGGTGGTCGGGCCAGAACGGCTGCAGCACCAGCGTCCGCACGAAAGCGGGGCACCAGCTCCGACACGGCTCCCAGGCCGGCGCATTGGCCGCGAGCTGCCGGTGCACGCCCCCCAAGAAGGCGGCCCAGACGTCGTCGAGGACCGCCTGCAGGTGGCAGTCCCTGGCCTCCTCGTCCGCCAAGAGCCGTTGATAGTGCGTCAGGAGCGAGCCCGCCCGACAAATGGCCGCGGTCGTATGGCTGGGGCTCGCAGACCCACCGGCTGCTTCCTCGATCGCCCGGGGAAGCGCCTCCAGCGACGCGGACAGGTCGTGCAATGCCGCGGCGAGCGCGGGGCCGCCGCGCGGGGCCGGGTGCGGCGGGCCGTCCGGGCCGCCGGCGTCGTCGTCGCTGTCCACGACCTCCGCCGCCGGGGCCGGGCGCTGCGACAGCGCCGCGGACATGACGCCGTCGGTGTCAGCCACGACGATCTCCGCCTGCGTGTCGGCGGCCTCCTGGTACTTGTCCAGAATGCCGGGCGCCAGGAAGGCCTTGCTCCGGAGCTTCTGCAGAAGGCCCGACTTGGCCCGGAGCAGGTCCTCCCCCGAGCACTGGCCCCCGGCGCTGGCCCTCCGTTTCCGAGGCGTCCAACAAAACAGGGCCGGCAGCAGTTGATTGGTCAGCCACGGCTTCCGGAACATTTTGTACTTGAAGAGCTGCTGCGGAATGGCCCGGTGCTCGTGGAAGTCCTGCAGGAGGCCCTCCACCTCTTCTCTCACGGACTTGGGCGCGGCGGATACGGGGGGCCGCGCGGCCTCGGGGGGCGGAGCCCCGGCGAGACGGTCGCGGGCGCGCGCGACGTAATCTGCAACGTTTTTGGGGCGTCGGGGGAGGCTCTGGAGCGCCTGCACCTGCAGCTCGACGTAGGGCAGGAGGTCGGTGGGCAGCAGGCGATCAAAGGCAGCGACGGCAAGATGCTGTGCGGTCGTAGAGGTCCCGGCGCCCACCGCCGCCAACGGCCAAAGCACCTGGTTGTGGACCCAAGACGTGTAATCCAGGCGCCCCTCCAATGCACAGCAGTAGCGGCTCAGCAGGATGGCGCTGCACAGCAACTCCGCGTCGTCGCCGATGAAGGCCGACTGCGCAAGCGTGCTGATCATGTCGAGCACATCGTCCGCAGCAGATGCGGGGGCGAGGGGGGGCGGATGGCGCATGAGATAGAACACCAGGTGCACCGCGCAGTGCGCATCGCAGTGCTGGGACTTGAGGGCAGACGACAACGCCTCCATCAGTTCGGCAGCGCCGAGGGTGTCATGAAGAGGGCCCCAAATCTCCTGCAGTGGGAACCGGTAGTCCGTGAATAGTGTTTCATCAGAAGTCCCTTTGCTGCTCTGCAGCTCCTCCAACCGCTGTGACACCACCAGCTGCAGCCCTGTCACAGGCCCCTCTGCGGGAGCGCCTTCATTGCCCCCTTCCGCAGTGCACTTCAGAGAGGGCGTCCTCTGTGCAGATCCGCCCTCCAAAAGGAATTGCACTTCCTGAAGGAGGAGTACCTTGGCAACCCTTGGCAGCAGCACGGAGCTGCTCTGCTTCAACAGCTGCTGATGCATCTGAAAACAGTCGCCAAAGAGCTCCTCATGGCACGCAGACAGCAGAAGTGCGGACCGCCAGGCCCTGACAAGCGAGAGCAGCTGCACAAGGCGGCCCGACAGCAAGTCTGGATATGTTGCAGGACCTGTGGTGCTGCTTGAGGAGCCGTCGATGGCAGGTCTGGTGGCGCGACTTACATCCAAACACGTTAGGCTTGGGTCCGTGATGGCAATGTCACTGATG
Source organism: Eutreptiella sp. 'Long Island Sound 2002' (assembly GCA_964036045.1). NCBI lineage: Eukaryota > Euglenozoa > Euglenophyceae > Eutreptiales > Eutreptiaceae > Eutreptiella > Eutreptiella sp. 'Long Island Sound 2002'. The sequence goes on from OZ038379.1 coordinate 173,340,610, forward strand.
ACGTGACACAGTAATTCCGCCACACGAGGCCTGCAGTCCGTAGGAGCTAGGAGCTGGTGTATGAAGCTGCCGTAGTCTGCATTTGCGGGCATCAGCAGCAGCTGAGAGAATGGCAACACCGCGTGATCCACCAGCTGCAACATGTTGGCCAGCGAGTGCGTCACAGATGGGCATGAGCTGCGGTCCTCAAGTAGGCAGTCGTTGAAGGTTGAATCACTGAAAATGTGCTGAGCCCTGAGGCTGCACAGCACCTGAAAAAACTGATTCAGACCTGCGGTTGGGCACTTCTGAATATTCATGGTCCTCCACAAACGGAACATTACCACAGCGCTGAACTTATGCGGAGGTATCTGGTGCCGGTGTGCTTGTGCCAACAAACTCCGGGCGACTGCCTGTGGGCAGCTGAGTTCGAGGTGCACTGTGTGCTCGGCCTCTGTGTACTTAGACAAGTCCTGCAGCAGCATCTGTGGGACAGCAGCAGAGGACTCCAGTGCCTTGGGGCAGTCGGTGATTGGTGCGGTTTGTGAGTGTGTGTGTGATGCCCAAGGCAATTTCAGTCAGAACACCAACTCCACAAATCCTACATTTCAGCGAGACCATAAGTACATTCGTGCATCAGTGTGCTGGCGGGCTGTCAGCAAAGTGTAGAACCAGATGATGGTGTGTGTGCCAATTGCCCCGCGATGGGGGTTATTCAATCCATGCTCTGTTCGTGCCTGTGGCAGTTCTCTGAGGTACTTTGTACACACTTTCTTAGCAAAAAGGGCATGGTTTGTGGGTCACGACTGTACATTATGCCTCGACTCTCTGCCTGTCACTAGTTTGGCTCAAGATCTGGAATGTCCATCGGCGCATTACGCATCTCTCACCGCCTGTGGCGGATTACTATAGGCTTGTCACTGCCTTAGTCGTCATTCAACACCTGCACTGCTGCCTGTCGTTTTATCCCTCTGGTCCTTGTGTGCTTTTGCCTCCTAACACTCGGTCCATCGTCTAGTGGCCCCTTGGGCCTTAACGTTTTATGCACCCTGGACTTTGCTGCCCCTCCCCTCGCCAATGCATCTGCTGCATCATAATATACCAGTTTATCATGTCCATACACATGCGTCATGGACATCAACGCTGTCTTGCTGAGCAATAACTGGTATATGTCCTCCCATATATTATGATGGCTAACCAGCTGTTTGCCCTTGGCCATCCACGCACTATAGCTGTAAATTGCTAAACATATCTACACCCCACTTGGAATCACCATACAGGCACAACTCTTGGTTGTTGCGCACAGCGCGGAATCCTGCTCTGACTGCTGACACCCTTCCCTGTTATTTGTCTGAGGACCCACTACTGGCTCGCTTATGTTATCATATCCTGCATGGGGAAAGAAGACCCCGAATCCCGCTCGCCCCCGGATCTCCGACCCGTCGACATGTATCTTTGTAGAGTCCAACAGAAACTGGGGTATGGACTCCTCATCAGAGAGGTCTGCCAGAAAGTCCTGCCCCCGCACCCTGTGGCTGTACTGGTCGTCTGACGTGCTCATGTGTGTGCATGCTGGTGACCACTGGTCGTCTGTACGTATGTGTGTGTGCACGCCACTTGCCGGAAGCTCCTCATCATTATCCGACATCGCCATATTCATACATGCTGGCGACCACTATCTGTCTTCCGTGTCGGGCATTCCCAGTTTTGCCGCGTCCTCCCTTGGTTGAGTCACGGGCTTCGCTCCCACTGGCCTTGCGGCTGTCGGTGCCTCTTCTGTGTGCGCAGCCCCAGAGAGAGAGCTGTTATCCACTGGTCCGGCTCTGGCTCTGTTGACACTTGTGCCTAGGCCTCCCGCCGACTTTGTTGCCGCTCCCGCTCCCGCCGTCGTGCATTTTCCTTTCTTTGAATCTTGGTTCGTCTCTCCCTTGCCTCTTGTTGGCCCACTGTTGACGCTGCTGCTTGCACGGCGCGCCACCGAGCCGCTCCCATTGCCGGGTCTTCCCCAAGCATGTGTTGTCTATGCTGCTAGAACCATATCGATAGTTTCTCCACCGTGTTCGCTGCTTCATGTTGCTTTGTATTGAAGAACCACGCTCGCGCCTCCAAAAGGGTTACCCTCAGCGCCATAACAGCAGTCAGGGTATGCACCTCCATTCCTTGTCCTGCTTTTTGACATCTCAGCGTACAGAGTCGTTGTAGCCCCCACCATACACACAACCCGGTCGGGGTGGTGAGCGCTATGATGGGGTTGTCCGCCACTTCCGACATCGATGCCTTGCACACCCGATACTGCCACGTCCCTGCACGCTGCGTACAGCATCCTCACCATCGGGCAACTCTTTACGAAATGGTACACCGTCTCTTGCGCCCTACACCATACACAACCACCTGGTATTCCCTTCACTAGTCCCACGCGCTGGCGCACTTGGATCTTCTTCCACAACACCTTATACACAAATTCGTGTGTAATGGCCGGGGCGTTGGTCTTCCACAGTGCTGGCCACACATCTGCTGATTGCTTGTCTGTCGGCACCATTTCTGTAAACTATGCGGATTTCACTCCCTTCAATCTCCATTCTCCAAAGTCCGGCACGGATCCATCAATTTGCACAGACCCATCGTCGTTTGCCTCCAAAAGCTCCACTATCGTGTCAAGTGCCTACCGTGCGTGTGCTTTGTTGGCCGTTCCCACTGCTATTGACTTCCCTAATCGTGGTAGCCCACCGTCTCCACCTGTGTGTGTGCGTGTGTGTGTGTATGTGTGCTCTGTACTATTAACGAGGTGGATCCATATGCAGCCTGGAGGCGGCAGCCACATTCGTGCTGACTTGAGAGCCTGCCCCCTGTGTGTCTGTTCCCCGTCTCTTCTGCTGAATCAGAACCTCAGCGAGCTGTTCCCCGTCTCTTCTGCTGAATCAGAACCTCAGCGAGCTGACGTCCTTTAAGTTTTCAGCAATCGCCGTACTGTCTCGTCTGTGTCCGGGCTGGCATATGTACAGGAGTCGTACCATGACAGTCAGACCGTGCAGCCTAAAGGCTGCTTCGAATAGTTGGGGGGGGGGGGGGCGGGGCCTGTTGGACCAGGGTGGTCCGGCAACAAATTGCAACTGAGTACAATACAATACAATACATTACATACTATTCGAAAACTTTTATTTGCTCGCACCGCTCGCAAACACAAGTTTTCAGCAATCGCCGTACTGTCTCGTCTGTGTCCGGGCTGGCATAACTCATGTTTTTACTGTGTAACCTACTTGTCACAGGTCACGGCCGTCCTTCAGGACTCAGTCAAGTTTCAACCACCGGCAGTGACAGGTTACACCGCACACAGGCCAGTATCAGCCCCGATACTTTGCCTGTCCAACAAAGAGGGGAGAAAATGGGGATTGGAGAAGGGATGCATACACACACCAGGCCTGCAGGTCCACCTGTATGGCCGCATCATACTTCCACCACCGCGATGGCGGATCCGCAGGGTTTAGGGCACTAGGTACCCAATAACAAGCAACTTGCAACCCTGACCAACGCAAAACATGATGCAGCTGCCTAAGCAGGCGCTGCTGTGCCTGGCATTTATATGTCGCCTTGCCAGAGATCACTGATGCTATAGCGGCTTGATTATCAATAATCAGATTCAGAGTGGTGTGACCTTGATAAGCCGCTACTTTAATGGCATGGATAACGCCGGCTAACTCGGCCGCCTGCTGTGTATGGACCCAGGAAGGGTGGTGCACTGTTTTGGGCCGCTGATAGGGGCTCCAGATTGCACTCCAGTAACCAGAGTGTGTTCCGGCCGCATCAACAAACCAGGTGGGCCCGGACGGAACAGCCCGTGGGGCCGTCCACGGTACAAGGGCCGCAGCTATGGCTTCTGCCAACGCCCGCAGGACCAACGTGGGTGTGCACTTAGATGTCTCAGGCCCTTGATGGAGCCAAGCGTACGGGCCGGCTAGAAAGGGGGCAGCTCCCCAACCAGGTCGTAGCGCCCACTGCAATTTACCTAGCAACCGGTGGAGGTGTTTGTGTCGGTACCCACGGGTTGCCAAAGTAAGCCACAAAATGATGATGCCAATTATGTACACTGGGTCTGAAGACACCGACCCCTCCGCCCCATCGAACTGTTTGCCCATCCACGTGACGTGATGCGAGGGCTCCAGCTCAGATTTGGCACTGACCACCCAGTTGTGTTGAGTGAAGTTTTGTACGAGGTGTTGTGTTTGGGCGCGCACGCGATGCAACTGGGGGCCCAGGATCAAGATATCGTCCATGTACTGGACGACAATCGTATCATCAGGGTACAAGCGCTGTACATACATGGCGAGCAGCTTTTGTGCGATGACCGGACTAGCTCGCCAACCAAACGGGAGCCCAGGAAAGGAAAACACTTGTCCCCTGACTCCTATTCTAACCGTGTGTCGATACTCTGGTGGTACTTTACAGGACCAAAACATATTAGTGATGTCGAGTTTGGTGAAATACAGGGGTGTACCACGTAACAAGGACAGGGTGATGGTGTGTGTCAAGTCATCCAACTGAGGCAACTTAAACGGTGGCGGAGGGAGACAGTGATCATTGACCCTGATCATATTCACAATCATCGCACACTTCTGCACTGATTTTGGCTTGAGATAAGCCTTGGCATTTGGAGTCAACCCAGGAGGGGCGTGCTGCAGCAATCCCGACTCAGTCAGCTTCTGAGCCAACAAATGAAGCATGGGGTCTTGAGAGAATGGCTGCTGGGGGGCATGTGCTGCCGCCCAGTGTAAATTAGAGGGGGCACATTCTGACCACGGTTCATCAGGTATGGGAACGCTGCCCGCTGACCCCAGACCCCGTTGGGCCATAGCCACTGTCACCGGCGGCGTAGAAGACGAACGGCTCGTGGGACTGGTGTCCGTAGTGGTCTTGTGAGTCGTCGGCGACACGTCGGAAACGACAGTGGGGTCGGTGGCTAGCTGATGTAGAAGTCGATGGACTGGCTCCAACGGTGAAGGGGGATGCAACGGCGGGCCAGGGTCGTGAGCAGTGCGAGGGCTCTGCACCGTCCGCGGTCTGCATGTCGGCGTCAGCGGGGAAGTCGGCAAGCGGTTGACCATCAGCACCACCAGATCCCGCAACAACATAAACACTGTGCTCATCGACACCTTCAGCTGTATCGCCACAGACTGGGCTGCCTGGCGAAGGTGATCCTGCAGTGTGTGATGGCACAGCAGACATTGGGCTTGGTAGAGCTTCGCACAGCCACAAAGGTCGCCAGTGGGCATACGCGATGCCGCGCCGAGGCGCGGTGAGCTCATAACCATGGTGTGATGCTGCATCTGCTCGGGTCGTAACCCCAGGCACAGGACGCTTAGGTGGGGGGAGGCCAGTGGGGCTCTGGGGTCGGGTGGTGGCTGGATTGCGGTCCAGAGGGCCAATGCTGCCATCACAAGGCTGAGGCGATGCTGGCGCAGACGCTGAAGTGCCCGGATGCCCAGCGCCAATGTCAGGGCCCACAGGGGCACACCAAGAGTCACCAGCTGCAGGAGAGGCAGCCATTGTTTGCGTAGGTGGGGGGACTGGAGATTGGGCGCGAGGGGCTGGAGGAACGCCACTTGCCGCTTGATCCGCCGGTTGCGATAGCTCCACTGACGACGTGTTAGAGCACTGAGAGGTTGTATCAGATCTGTCCGTGTCTGTGGATTCACAGAGGGACCTGGAGGCTGCAGAATCACGTGCCGACGAGGGCGGTGGGATGGCGGCCGCACAAGCGCGCTCCAACTGGAGGGGTGCCCGGATAGGGGCGGCAGGCGGTTTGACGAAGGTATCTTTGGGCCACAGTTGGGGTATGGGAACGAGGCGCCAGTCCATGTCGCGCACCGGGCTGTTGGTGGTCGCAACAGGGAACGGCAGTTGTAGTTTGTCGGGCAGTCACCAGGCTAGGGGGGCATTGGAGTACCGTCGGGGCTGGATTTGGGAATGCCAGCGTCCCCAGCACTGCAACGAGACCATGGAACCTCCCAAGAGGATAAACAAGGCTGCCCCAAGTTTCTTCCATCCATGCCACAACGCTGCGGGTAGCTGTTCATAACGCAGGAGGTCCTGGAGGGCACACTGGAGTTCACTGGTGCCTCCCGGAAGTACGGGGCTGTCCCGGGGGACCCCAGGCCGCTTACATGCGAGGATGTAGGCTCTCCAGGTGTCCAAGAAGTCGCTGAGGGGGTAACTGACAAGGTGTTTGTTGACTCTGTGATCAAAGAACGTGACCCACCCTGGTACGCGCAACCAGTGCCATTGGAGGGCTGCTGCGTCTTGCACACGCCAGAGATAGACCACGGAGCACAAGATGAGGAAGAAAACCCGTGCCTAGCCCCAATACATTCGGAGTCGTCCAACGGCTTCCAGATGTTGTACTGTGGCCCAAGGTTTGGGAATGGTATAGCACCCAGTGTATTTAACGATGGCTGCCAGGGTGAGGGTATGGGTATCGGTGATAACGCGGGGGATAAGGGAGAGGCATTGACACATGAGGACCGCAGACACGAGGCTTTTGGCAGCGGATGGGGAGCGGCGGTTGGCCGCGAGGTGGAGGAGGCGGAGGGAGAGGGCATCCGGGAGGGGCATGTCAGGCGGGGCATACTTGAGGACCTGCCGCAGCGCACTGAGTTTAAATTGGTTTTCCCCCCATGGGCTTGGCACTTGCTGCTTCGCCCAACCAAACCCCACGCACCTCCTTCCACCTCCCCTCACTGTCATCCACACAGTAGACGAGACAACAGTGCACAGTCGTGGACATTGCTGAACCCAAAGAACGTAGTGTCGCGTGACCATTGTGCTGCTGTGCCGGCGGCACCATCCGTCACCACCACCACCAGGGAGCACAAACACAGGGTGGTGCGGGTGGTGCATGGTAGGGGACATCCACGGTCCCGATAAACGTTTATACGACACACATATACGTTGGTCCATCGCCTGTGCGACGGCCGCGCCTGTGCCTGTGCCTGTGGTGGGCGGTGGTTCTCCCGTGAAACGTGTCACGGCCCCATCGAGGCCGTTCGCTGGCGAGTTGCTCTGTGCCCCTGCGCCACACTTCGCCCCGCGGCCCTTGCTACTCTATGCCACACCTTGCGCGCTCACCCACGCACGTCCGGCACGCGCCCGTTGTTTTAGGGAGGGTGGGAGGGCGACGGCACACCACAAAACAAACAAACACTAGGCGAGTGTTCACGAGGTGCCCTCCTCCCACCCCCTTGCCCAATTTAAACTCAAGTTTACTGCATAAACTTTAGTTTAAATTGGTTTTCCCCCCATGGGCTTGGCACTTGCTGCTTCGCCCAACCAAACCCCACGCACCTCCTTCCACCTCCCCTCACTGTCATCCACACAGTAGACGAGACAACAGTGCACAGTCGTGGACATTGCTGAACCCAAAGAACGTAGTGTCGCGTGACCATTGTGCTGCTGTGCCGGCGGCACCATCCGTCACCACCACCACCAGGGAGCACAAAAAAATTATTCAAAATCACCCTTCTTACTGGGTTTGGTCCACATCTCCACTTGCGCTTTCCACCTCTCCGTGGCCACCCCCCTCCTGCTGCACTTCCCGCATCACTGTGGCCACCGCCTGCACCATAGCCGGCGAACCGGCGGCCCAAAGCCTTTGCGTCCCCGGCGGTAGCCGAGGCCCGTGTTTCAGCTTTTCCACCGTTACGGAGATACGCACGCCACGTGTCGCCCCGGTCCACTCTGGGATGAAGACCGCTCGCTCCATGGAGTGTGTTCCCTGCGGCTTTCCTTCGACCTTGCGTTGCGTCTCGCGCCGCCATGTTGCCTCGACACGTCTGCACAACCGCATCACGACCGGAAAGCGCTTAATGTTCGCCAGCCCTGGTGTGACCGTCCACGTTCGATATGACACGCTCGCCACCTCGTATACTTCTTCAAACCTGTGAGCCGCCACCAGTCTATCGTCTCGTCGCCCCCGCTTAGCCGCCACCTGCGCCGCATCGCGCTGCGCGCTGCCAGCTCGTGGCATGTGTAGCACGTGTGGCGCCGCAAAACAAAGTTCTGCCACGAGCAGTGCACAACACTCCCCTCAACAGCCCAGGCACTTGCTGCCGGGCCCACGCACGACGCTCACGCACACCCACCGCAGGCTCACTACAGGCGCGCAGACTCACGGCTCGAAATCAGAACCGCAAGACACCCCAACATTCTGTCTGAGTGCAAACAGGTAACAAATCTGCCATTTGGTCGAAGGCAGACCCCAGTGCCATGCTCTTGTCACCAAAAAAATTGGTGCGGACCCGAGACAGATAGTCCGCCGGCATGATGGCCCCGAGTACATACGAAAGGTGCACCGAAGTCCCTCCCTTTGCCAGAGCATACATTATTTGTCGAACACACCGACGCTGCTCCCTCAGCCCAATTCCCACTTTCCCTGATCTTAGGCCCCAGAGCACCCCTTGGTTGTCCAGATGCAGTGTAGCCCAAGGGAGCTTCCGTCCCACCACTGATTTCACGGCCGCAGCCGCCCCTCGAAATTCTAGCACCTGCTGGTTCTGCAGCGGTACACGCAGGGAGTGGTGTGCTCCCGCCGATGAGCACATACCCAGCCTGCCACTATTTCCGTCCCGCGCTGCGTCGGAGTACACCTGCGGGCACAGCCCCTTAGGGGGCGGGGGTGGGGACGACGCAGGCGGCCACCAGCCCCTCCCAGCACACCACAACGCACCCGACAGCGACCGCAGAAGGTTTGTGGGCGGGTGCGGCATCCATTTTGCGCCCCACTGTACGTGCGCAATGGGCCCCGCCAGAAAAAGGTTTGACCAATGCGATGGCCTGCAGGCCCAGATCAACTTCCCCACCACCCGCTGTACGGACTTTCGCGTAACCGGCCTGGATGCCATCAGTACGTACCTGCTCAGGGCATCTTCCAACGTGTGCCTGGTGTTCAGAATGACCCCCCGCCCAAAGTCGACATGCTTGCCTAAAAAGACAAACTCCCTCTCCGGCCGACTGGACGACTTTTCACTGATCAGGAAGCCTGCGTTTTTCAGCACTTCCTTGAACTCCGCCACCTTTGTGGCGACGGCGGCCTCGGAGTCGCCGAAAACCAGAAAATCATCGAGGTAGTGCATGAGCCGCAGCACCGCCCCTGCCACCTCCAGCCCCACCTTCCCCGTCAACTGTGCCAGCAGTCGCTGACATAGTAGTGGACTGTAGCTCCAACCAAACGGCAGCGTCTTAAAAATCCACACGCACTCCCCCCCCCCCACACGAAAAAGGTGGCCCTTCCCCTTTGGCAGCAGTATGGACCAGTAACAATTTGTGATGTCGATGTTGGCCCCCCAGCCACGCAGCCCTTGCGAAAAAACCTCCGCTAAAGACTCTACCTGAGGCAGGCTGACACGCGGCACCCTGTACCCGCCCTCCCACTGCCGCTGGTTTGCGCGCACCCCGTGCAGGATAAGTCGCGCCTTGGTCTCATTTTTGGGGATGGTGAAGGAAGTCGCCGTAGGCGACCACGGAATGCCCAAGGCATCCGCCTCCTGCCTAGACAGTTGCTGCAGTGCCCCTGTCCCTGCAATGGCGCTGAGCATGTCAGCCGTGGGTCCTCGCACCTTCCGTACCTCCTCAGCAGACGAGAGTAAAATCTCCTGTCGCGGACTGACATAGATCTGCCACAGCCAATCCGGCAGTGGAACCGCACCCACTGACCCTATCCCTTTTTGGGCTATCTCAGGAGTCACCTCACCTTCCGGCACGGCGGGGTAAATGCCGTCCAGCAGTTCCCTAAGTCCCTCCATGACCATGGCCTCGCACAGATGCATCCATGTTAGCAGTGGCCTGTCGTCCCTCAAATCCTCACTCAACTGGAACACCTCTTTCCTGAACACATCCAACGCCTTGTACGCGCGTCCCTGCTCTACACCCCACTTTTGCGCAAAACGCAGCGAAAGCTGATACATGGCCTCTCGGAACCTGGCCTTGGAGGGCCGCCCCGCCTCAACGGTAGCATCAGACGTTACTCCCGCCCCGACACGACACACGCAGGCCACGTACGACGCGCACACCACCGCAACCCACCACGCCCGCGAAAGTAGTCGCACCAGTACCGCCAACAAAGCGCCAAACCCGCCTACGCACAGCCACAGCTCTCCACTAAGCGGTGGAGGAGTAAGACGAGTAAGACGAGTAGGACACGCTGCCGGTGGCTCTCCGCACTCGCTTGAACCCCTCCTGTGCCCGGGCCTCCTCATCGCGCCCTCTCTTAAACTTAGGGACCAGGCGCAAGGGGACGAGGGCTTCCTCTGTGGGACGGCAGTCGGACGAAGCCGACTCGGTTGAGGAGGCCGGCACTTGCTGCCCACCACCCTGAACTTGCCGCGCCCCTGTCGAGCTGCCGCCCCCGTTGTCGGGCGCCTGCCTGTGCTTGGCGAGCTGTCGCTTCGGTCGCAGTTTGCTCCCCGCCCCGCCTTGGGCCGCCGTCGAGTTTCCAGCGTGCCCGTCGGTCCCGGGCATGGTCCTCGAGGGCCCAAACGCCACATGCTCCTTTCTGTGCTTCCACTGCTGTCGTATCCCAGACGGCCAGAGCTGTTCGAGCCGTAGGGACGTCGTGCGGCTGCGCCACCTGCCTCCAGCTCCCTCTCGGGGAGGTCGCGGCCAGAAATCTTCCGCTTGCACGGGCTGCGTTTCGGTCGGATGCGCGTACCACCGCGCGGTGGAGTCACGTGCCCAGCGGCCCCACACGGCGACCTGCCGTATTGTGGCCCCTGCCGTCCACATGGCTCGAGCTCCAGCTCTGCGCCAAGCGTGCCAGCGGGCACCCTCAAATGGGGACCCGACGAGGAGGCGTTGCATGCCCTTCTCCAGCTGCTGTGTCGTCCACGGCCGCCTTCCTTCCGCCGCCGGCTCTGGGAAGTGGCGCTGGAGCCACTGCAGCCACTCCCTTGTAAGCGGCGTGAGTGACCTCTGTTGCCAGTCCTGCCTCGTCTTGGAGTCGAAGAACCGTACCGCGTCGTCCACGACCGCCCAAGGCTGTAGAGTGATTGCCTCTCCGACGCGCAGGAAGAGCTGGAACGAGACGATGGCCAGCCCGACCACTGCCCAGTCCTCCAGGCTGCTGGCCCTTGCTGCCATGTGTAGCAGCATGATCGGGGATCCCCAGATACGTTCTTTTGCCGCGTTCCTTGTCATCTTCGCCGCCTTGACGGATCTCCAGATGGTGGCCGGGATGCACGCGTCAACCAGCCGCACTTCTGTCGCCATAACGGCTGCGCTGATGATCCCTTTGATTGTGCTCTCGGACTTCCCCAATCGGGCGCACTCCAATATGGCCTGCTCCAGGACCCGCTCCTTGGCATCACATGGGAACCGCCGCTCGACCGCCGCCAGCCTGCGCAGGTGACACTGGTATGTCCCCAATGACGATTCTTCCCATCCCAGCAGGACAAACGTCTGCCAGCTGTGCAGAGCGTCTTGTGTGCGTAGTCTCTCCATCTTCTGGAGGGCCGCCCCCCAACCGTCCCCTCCACGGGCACTTGCTGCCCCCCTGCGCCCGCCGTCTCGCCGAGCTCCGAGGCGGCGGGGACCCCCTTCCATTCAGTCGCTCTCGACTGGGCACTGGAACCACCAGTGCTTGACTCTGCACACGTCGCAGGGATATCGCGGGGGCTTCCCTGCTTTGAGCACCTTGCCGCCTTTGGACTCGTACGTCTCTTCGGGTGTTCCCATGTTGGTGAAGCGGTCCTTCACTCGCTCCCTCCGCCTGTCTTGCACGTGCTGCGGAGCCAATTTTCCCGTCTGAGGCGTGGTCTTCGCTCCCCCCTCCTTGACGTTCGCCTTCTCTGAGCCCCTGGCCCCGTTTGCTCCGTCGGCGGTTCGAGCCTCCAGCTGCGCCTTGACTTCCTCCTTCTCGACCTCGAACAGCAGGTGTGACCACACTTCGGACAGGGCCTTCATCGCCGCCTCGTACTCAGACTCCAGCATGCTTTGCAGATTCTCCGCCGCCCAGCCTGCCATCGCCCCCGCCATCGCTCTCGCCCAGGCAGGTTTCGCCTCGTTGGCCTCCATCTCATGTCCCGCTTCCAGTACGAAAACCACCTGCCGTAGCTGCGGCACTGTCTTGGACGCTCGTAGCTCTTGTATCGTTCGTAGTTGCTGCTCCATCACGAGCTTCATGTCCTCCATTTCTTGGCGCATTTTCTCGATGTCTGCGTGCACCCCTTTGTCGTTTGGCGACCCGCTGGCACTGGAGTTGCCCCCAATTGACACCACGTCCGCGGGGTTCTTCTCCGGGGTTCCGTTCCCTGCGATCACTTGGGCATGCTGTGCTGACATGTAGAACGTGCAGTCGTTCCAATTGAAGGTCCGCTTGTGGAGGGTCCCGAAGGCTACGACTTGCTCGTAGATGCCCTCCATGGATCCCTTCAGACCATACTTCTGCCTCAGCCGATCTGCTAGTTCAACGGTGTCAATTCCCGCTGTCTTTGCCGCCGCCACGAGTCTGTCCGTGTCTTGCTGAAGCGTGGATGCGTTCAGCAGCTGCGTGGCCAGTTTATGCTGGCCCTGCTCGAGGTAATCCTCAAAGCTGATCGGCTGGTTCTCAGACTCAGGCATGGTCAGGGCGACATCACACCACAAAACAAACAAACACTAGGCGAGTGTTCACGAGGTGCCCTCCTCCCACCCCCTTGCCCAATTTAAACTCAAGTTTACTGCATAAACTTTAGATAGGTACGAACGGTGCCAGGTTCCCACTTGCGAAGCATGGTGGCGGTGGCAGAGTGCCCAAACGGGGCTGCAGCCGCCTGTGACACCGCGTGGAGCACCGCGGCCAAGTCCTGCACAACGGGGAGGCCTGTGGGGGGGCTGGGGGCGGGGTCTGGGGCAGCAGGGGCAGGCAGCGCGGCTGGTAGTCATTGGGCCAGGCCTGACCCACTGGGGGTAGCTCCTTGAAACTCAGCAACCATGGTTTCGAACACGGCATCATCCCAGGCGTCGACTTTGTCGGCTGCGGTAACAGGGCTGTGGCGGACAACACGTCCGGAGCACGTAGAGGTAGGCTGATGACTCCAGTGGCACTGTCCACATTTAGAACAGGGCCCAGGGGGCGGCTCACTGGTGTCCCACTCAACTCCTTGGGCACTGACCCAGTACTCTTTGCCGTCACGGCTCAGAAGATAGCCTTGCGTCACCGCCAAAGGGCAATCAGCTGCCCAGTGCCCAGTCTTGCCGCACTTGAAGCACCTGCCGGGCCGCGGTACCGGTCGACCAGTTGTGGCCGGCACGTCCGCTGCGGCATGGGCCGTAGTATGCGGGGGGATGACCTCCACGGAACCGTGGGAACCCGACGCAGGGGTAGGTTGACCGCGAAGCTTAGCAGGCTTGGAGGACTTCTTGGCAGCAATCTCGATGTGCAGAAGGCACCACACCTTTTGGACGAACACATCCTGGGTCCAGTCAGCTGCATTCAAGGGCACCTGCTGCAAACCTTGGAGCGCAGAGGCCAACGTATTCATCCACTGGAAGCGCTGCTGGGTGGCCGCAAGGTCATTGACACTCTGGGCAGTCAACGGCGGCGGTCTAGGCACGCGCGCTTTTTGCAGCTCGTCGTCTTTGCGCTGGAGGGCCGCGGTGAGCTCACTAATATGACGCTCTTGAGCTCGGGTAGCTGCGGAAGACTCAACAGCAGCAGTCGGCGCTTCAAGGAAGGTGCCATCCCACAGGTCGACACGCAGAGCTTTACGGCCACAGTAGGCACCCAGGATGGTAACGAACTCTGGCATGTCAATCCCCGTCATACCACAAGCATCAGCAAATTTGATGAGTTGATCATCGGTGATGCCAGCTTCGGCAATAGCTTCCCATTGCGTCACCATCCAGTGGTCAATCTCCTCAACGTGGGATCCAGAGCGTGCAAGCGCTGGGTAGGCAGTGTGGCTCCAGCGGGCAAACACTTGACGCGCTTGATGTGCTGCAGGCGACTGAAGGAAGGTCGGGGCTACCGGGTTAGTGGGCGGTACCTGGGTAGCCGTTTGGACACTGTCCATGGGCAAGTTACCCGCAGTGTCTGGTTGAACTTGTGACATCAGCCTGTTGGACCAGGGTGGTCCGGCAACAAATTGCAACTGAGTACAATACAATACAATACATTACATACTATTCGAAAACTTTTATTTGCTCGCACCGCTCGCAAACACAAGTTTGTTCCGTACTGGCTAGCCCGTGGCCCCATGCAAATAGGACGCTTGGTTGCAACTCCCGGTCCTCCTCCATGCCCTGCGGCTGTGGCGCTGGGGCTGAGGGGGGTATTGCTAGTAGTGGCTGCCGCCTCTTTGCTGGCTGCGGTATGCCGGGTGTACATGGGGCGCAATGCCGCCCAACTTGTGTTTGTGCGTGCGTGTGTGTGCTCGCCGTCTTTTGGTAACAGGCCCCTGCTCAAGAGAGGGACGCTTGCATGGCAGTGTACGTGTGGGAGTCACCACGTTGTGGTGGCCTCTGTTGCAGCAGTGTGTGACTCCCCGCCGAGTCAGCGTGCATCGTGGTGAGGGGGGGAGGTTGTGTCTGGAACAACGATGTGAGAGTGGCAGTTTGGCCACATGGCCCTGCTCATGGTGTCCGGCATCACAGCAGGCTTGCGCCGTTTTGCCCAGCCTGCGGCATGTCGCGCACGCTGTTGCTGTATGCTGTGTGCACATGGTAACGGGGACACATGTCGGGGCGGGGGCGCACTGTGTTGGGCCTGTCACTGGCTGCCTTCGCTGTGTGTGTGCGCCAATTGCCCGTTGCCCCGCTGCAAGGGATGATTTCATTCTCACCCAGTGCATCATTGCCTGACGATGCCGACATTGCCTTGTTTGGATTCTGGGTTTTGCCTTCAACTCCCTGTCCCTGATCCGGGTCTGGATCCAGCAGTTCGAGCGGCCCTTGCCGCTGTCTCTTGATGACACCCCTGCTTCTCCGTCACTGTCTCTGTCCAAAACCTGTATGCACACATGCCTCTTGACGTCTCTGTTTCTATGTGTTTTTTGTTCTGTCGATATTTGTGTCGACCTACTCCGCTTCCCGGCCACCACTCGTGCTTGAGACTAGGATTATGACATGGTGATGGCTACGGCGACAATGTGCAACCCCCGTGCATCAGTGTGCAAGCAACTTGCATACCACACAGCGTGTCGACAATAGTTGCTCGTGTTGACATTGGCAGCTCTGTCTATGGTTTTCTCCACCACAGCACATGACAGCAATGCACCTCAGTGGCTTACAGAGCATGCAATTTGACTATGCATGCCTAGGAGTTTGGTCATGTCCGAGGCCATCCCATGGGGAATGAAGAATGGACTAAGATGTTGGGTCAACAAAACAAGATAAGCCTAATCACGTTCCTTTTTCTAATTGCGTTGATTTCCTGGCGAAGATTCACCAGTGTTGGTGTCTGCCTTCCTGTTTGTGTGCTTCGTTGAGTAGGATTAATTGTTGGATTGACAAGGAGACAAAGGCAATGGTTTCCAGAAGAATTTAGTGGAGGAATAAAGAGTGGACACGGGTGCACGGCACACCCTTTTGGGCAATTACACCCCCCAAACGGACCCTTACAAAAAGGCACTGGACAGCAGCATTGGCACCAAGAAAACAACCGGGACATGGGTACCTCATCAGTCTCTTGTAGTCTGAATTGAATCAGGATGACCTTAATGGCACGTTTGACAGAATGTCAAGTCACAGGAGCATGCACAATGCAGTCCTCAGGGCATTTAGGGTGAAATGGGGCACCAGCTCAGCAACACAGCACCTCACGGGGCAACAACAAAGTAGAACAATGGTGTCAGGCAAATTATCAGAATAAAAAAGCTGCACGGTGTGCGCACAGTGCATGCCGCTCCCTCAGAGGAAAATAAAGTCCATTCATTTTCACATGGTAGCAGAGGTGGACACTCCATGGGATTTGGTGTGTACACAAAAGTCCCGCCTCTGACGCAAGCGCTGCCGCACATGGTGAGACACGTGTAGCAGCCCAAAACCAGCCGAACTCGCCAAAAAGACGGGGACACAAAGCAGGCATGACATATGGGGACAAAGGCATCACTGAAATGGTCATTTGCTGGATCCCTAGAATTCGCGTGTAGACATACTTGTCGAGTCTTGTCATCTGCGAAGCGTATATAGTTGGCCGCAAGCCTGGAGTGAAAAGAGCACCGACAGTGTGGACTAACTCTCAGATAAAGAAAATTCAAAATATCTTAGGGGGGTAAGCAAGGATAATTCAAATTACATACCCATGGACAAGAACCATAAGCAAGAAGATATTGATGATGCAAATGATGTGGCGTGATAGATCTAAGCCATGGTTTTGCCTGGATACTTATGAGGAACAAGATGAAATGAAAACCTTATGGAGGGTTTGTGCAGTCAAATGTTGTACTGCTGATCAAGTGAACAGCAAGTGGAATCTCATAATTGATGTGATTTGCAGCAAACCAACAGGTAACAAGAAGAAAAAGAAAGCAGTACTCGCGTTTCGGTTTGCTTTAGCTGCTGGTCTTGCTGATTGCACAGAATGCTGGTTCCTGCCGCACCCTGGAACAAAGATGACAGAATCAAATTCCCTCTATTTATCAAAAACTTCTTGCGTAACTCTTGTTCCAGCTGGGAATGTCAAAAAGCCACTCTACTGCACAACCTTGCACATCGGAGTCCCATTCGAAACAATTAAAAATGCACAACGACTGAGTCAATGTGTCATGAGGGTTTGCCGAAATTACCCACAAAGTCCACATTGTTCTTGATGACGTCCACAGCAAGTTTTGGTGCTGCTACAGACTGTCCTGACACGTGCCCCACGCTCCTTGTCCCTTTTGCCCCACAGCAGCTCCACAGGTCTGCATCCAATGGGGCGGGCAGTGCTATCTGCTGGGCACACCGCAAGCCAAAAAGGGAAGCTAACTAAGACAAGCAGCAAGGCTAAACTTGGCGTTGAATTGGTGTATACACGGAATGGAACTGCAACTCACAGCTTCTCTGCAAAATCAGCCAATCAGCCAATGGCAGAGCATAGAGCAAGGGGTGCAATGTTGCTGAGTCATCCAACTGCAGAAATTGTGCAGCAAACTAGGGTCGAACCTCTTCTCCAGCTTCAGGCACCTGTGAGCACCTGCAAAATCAATAGAAACGTTTGCGCACAGTATGTGCACGGCGCCCGTATTGTCTACAAGACTGTTCTAGAACCAACCCCAAAACCACAAACTAAATACCACACCATGCAAGGGCAAAAGGCGGAAAAAGTCTCGGGGCAACGTTGATGCGCCAGGTTTCCCACCATAGCTCCTTGAACATCTTTTCCATGACGTGATCAATGAGGTGATCCAGCCCGCAGAATGGCAGCAACCATGGATCCTCAGGGATACCTGGTGGCCTTGACTTGGGCTTGCCCGTCTGGTTGAGGAAACTCCGTTGGACTTCCTTGCAGCGAATTTTTCCAACTTCTTTGTGCACATCCCTTTTTTTCAGATGGTCGCGTACTGTCTGACGGGGTAAGGCCCAGTGTTGAATGATGCGTTTCGCATCACACCATATGCCCTGTGCTGCACCATTGTGTGTGGCATCTTTTTTTTGGGGGGGGGGTTCAGGCCACGGCAAGCTGGCGAAGCCCGCTCACCAGAAGGCACTCGAAAAATCTCTCGGAATCAAGGCAGAGCTGTCCAATGCTACGATTGTCCCACAAGGCGATGCGGTAGCGGACGTGACACTGCACCACTGTGTGTGGGGTATCACACCATGTGCCAGCACTTGTGCTCAGCTCCCAAACACAATGTCCACGTCTTGGCTTTCCAATGCAGGAAACAGGTGCAGTGCAGGTGCTGGCACGGCTTGTACCCGTGGGGTACAAGAAATTTGCACATGCAGCACTGCACCAGGCAGGGCGGAAATGCTTAGAATGCTGGCAACAACAGGAAGAAGGAAAGCCGAAGTGCCCAGATCGCTTGCACCTGGGGTCTGACTGAGCGTTGTGCGGTCAGGCCACAGAGGGTGCGTGTGTTCCCGACAGTATCAGGAGATCTGCGGCCCATCATGCACGACAAGCCGGGCCCTTGTGGCCAATATGCACGTGCCTGCACGTACCAAGGAAGCTAGAGGCGCTCGCTCATGGTCGCCCTTCGAGAGGGGCAGCGGATTATGGCGCTGCATGAAATTAGATACCCCCTTGCACAACGACCAGCAATGTGTCACCGGTTGACAACAGGGTGGTCGTTGGACAGCATTTGCAGGCAAAAAAAACCCACTGCCTGCCCAGAAGCACCCTAAACCCACCCAGGGGGAGTTGTCGCATGATGCGTGCACGGTGCGTGCACGGTGCACGCACGATTCAATGTTTTTTGAATATGCACCCAGCTTCTACCCCGTTGAACAGCCCCCACAGAACCACACCCAGGGTCCCAATTTCTGCACCCTGCAGCCCTTGCTGGCATACCAGGAATTTTTATTCTTTGTTCTGATGCTTGTCACAGGTCCCAGGGACCTAATTTCTGCACCTTGCAGCTCTTGCTAGTATACCAGAATTGAACTGAAATTCTCCACGAAGACCTGGCGTCCCAAAGGTCGGGTTGCAAGCATTTTAAGTTTATCTGGTTGTACAGAAACAGGGAAATTATGCCTGGCCTGATGCATAAAAGCCTTCCCCCGCACAGCGAAGGGTTGTGCCCAAGCGGGAGGGGACAAGACGCACAGAGAGGGATTTATTTTCAGTGCAGTCTCCACCACGCTCTCTCAGACCCTTTGAGTGCCACGGCGTCGTCTCGCACCCCCCTTCTGGGCGAAGAACCCCTCCCCTCTTACCGCAGCACTCAGCCAACACAATGCACCGTTTAATAGAAAGAAAGAAAAATTTGGAAAAGGAATTTTTCCAAAAGGGGGCAACCAATGGTCAACCAACAGCTGAATAGCTGTCCTGCATCCACAACAACCATGAAGAACCCAGTTTTGTGGAAAAAAATCAGGCGTTCTGGATCTGGGTAATAAACAATACCCAGAAGTATGCACGGTGCGCGCACGGGTCAAGCAACACCCCCCCAACATTGCACAAAATTGCTTTTTCTGTTTCGAGCACTTACTTTCGCGGGATTCACTTTGCGCAACGAAATATGACAAATCAGGCAAAACTAGTTGATTTTCTGCGTCTTTTTGGCGTCTCTGGGGGCTATTGGACAGCCCTTTGCTCAACGCACTTCATGGAGGCTTCCAGATGGTTAATGCTATGCTTGCAGGAGGACGTTTGTTTAATCTAAATTAACATAAATTCAGGCCATCCCGTAGTCAGCTCATTAACTAGGCACACAACTGGACTGCACTTGAAGAGCAACCGACGTCGGTTGGAGGTCCACATTCTTTAACAAAAAAACGAAAAAAAATACCCACTAAAAAACGTTCTGTTTGTGATCACTGCTTGGGCTGAGGAGAAGGGGTAAAGCTTAGTGCATCGCGATTATTGTGATTATGGCTGTTTGCAACCAAATGCTGTTGAGTCAACTGGCGGCCAGGTGTGCCTTTTTCTGCGATCAAACACATCATCCGACAGATAACAACCTCAAAGACCCTCTAACGGATCGCTTGCAGGCGCAAACGAGCAAGACACTGCATCACTGATTTGCATGCGCCATCAGGCAGTGCAAATCGAAAATATCGCGACAGGTTTGCATGTTTGATACTGAATTACATTGGGCGCCAAATCAATCCAGTACCAACGCCTGCTGTATTGTAGACAAGGCCACAACTACAGCAGGGCCAAAGTATTCGCGAACTGTAGGTGCTCAGTCCCAGTAGATGCTCCGAATCATCTGGTCAATGAGGTATGTATGCGGGTTCAGGCATCTCCAGTGCTAAGACCTTTGTCCGCGCTACTCCCCTTCCATAACCATTCATATCCTTCTCGATTGATGGCCGTGTTTTGTTGCCAGAGGCTTCATACAACTACACTTCATACAAACATCAGGCGCTTCAGGCATGGTCTTTGCTCACACGACCACTACCGCGGCCAGACCATGTCCCCATGCAAACGCAGCGGGGCTGGAAGGCAAACGATTACATAGACTGCCCATAGACTGCCCATGTACTGCCCACAGAAACAGGTTCAACCGCCCACATAACGAAATCCTCTTCAGTGAGCATGTGTGGCCGGGACTGTGCATCCTCTGAGACGCCCATCTCCGATCCAGGTCAGGGCAACACCTGCAGATCCAATGCTGCGGGTACCGTTGAAGACCTGATGGCGTGCAGTAGTACGACTGTGCATAGAATTCAGCTGCCGAACAACTGCTGGTGACTGTTGCCCAAAGCTCTCAAGGGGACATTTGCATTTCAGTGTCACACAATGTGGGAGTCGATTCCACTGACGTCCTGTATTCCACAGGAGGGGAATGGGAATATTGACCGGGGAGATAGCAACAGGGGTTCCTATGAGCTGCACTGAACCCTCTGTTGTGAGTTGAGAATGCAAGACCGCCTGCCAGCCAGGGCGTCCCTCCTTCCATTACCTGGCACCTACACATGACTGGGGACCATTACCTGAACACTCTGTGAGTGCTTTGTCCAAGATTTCTAACATCTCTACCCAGAGGTCAACAGGATGTGATCCGCAAGTTAGTCCGCCACGCGATTGCCGCCCCTTGCAGCCCTATACACATATGAGGCGTCGGTCACCACCACCCCTTTATGACCGTCAAACTGCGTTTTCCATGCTGCGGGCAGTACATTACCGAAGAGAGCTCAGCCCCTGTTAATAGGTTGCCTCACTTCAGTGGGCATGCGGAACATGGCTAAAGGCAGAATAAAACAGTAAAAATCAAATATATATATATATATATATGCCAAGAGCAGCACCCAAAAGACAAGCGGGCCAACACTCATAATCCAAGCCTGCAGCAATTTATAGAGAGATGCTTCATCCCATTTGCGAAATTTGTTTCTGACAGGCCGATGCGGCGCTTGGGCGACCACTGTACCGACGGTGTGGATCCGGGTCTATAAGCTCCAGCGCCCAGCGGCCCGCAGCTTATGCCACGTCGCATGGTACGCAGAATCATCCAATGAGAAGGGCATTTTTGCATTCCAGAAGGTCTGCTGTGTGCGCGGTGATCATAATCTTAGTGAAGGGATCGGACAGGAGGCATTCGAGGGCATCTCACTATCCGAGGCAGCCAGCTAGACCGAGGGGCACGACCAGTTTGTTCGGGTCAGAAGGGTGGAGAGGCCCTGCTGATGTGCATCGCGCCACGTTGGCCAACAGTCTTGGATTGGTTTGCATTCCCCCGAACACGTGTTTGACCGGGACCACACCTTCCTTGATCAAGGCCGACGGATGTCAAATGCTTTCTTAAACATTATTCTTAAACATGGATGAGTTCCCCACGGGGCGCTCACCCAGGGCACCTTTACCTGCCAGGCCATCCACTGCACAACTTCCGGCGATAGAAAATAGCTTACGGCCGTATGATAATATCTGAAACATTGTGGACGGGACTGGTCCCGTCTGTAAGTACGGAAGAGTCCGTGTTTTGCAGGCAAATGTCAAAGGCAGAACACTATTCAGCAGACCGTTGTACTGTAGCACACGAACACACATCAGACAAGGGGCGCAGGGTACCTGCTGACTCACTGCCCTCGGGGACGATGTACATGAGGCAGATCCCAAACCGAGCACGACCTCCCTTTCCACTCGTGTTTGATGCAGCAGTCGACACGAGCCCAAGCTCGTGCGGAGGAGAGCTCATGGGTCTGCTGGGGGTCAGGGCACACCACTCTCCCAGCCGCCTGCTCTTGCTTTTTGACGGACATCGCAGAATGGCATGCATCGTGCTTACCTTGCGTGCGTGTGCCCCGAGTGTGGGCCCCCTTGGGTCCCAATGGCGCCTGTCGGACATGACAATTACAATGACAATGCCTCTGCCATGCAGCACATCATTGCGGTGGGCCGTGCCAGAATGCCCAAGGCCCCACCAAAGGAGTTTGAGCAAATCTCATCAACACCACAATCCATGATCTGCAAACATATGGGTTTTGCTGTGCGCCCGCTGAGGCATGGGTACACACATCAAGAACAAAGGTCAGCATTGGCATGAAAACAGAAAACTGGTTCCGGGGGAGGGGGCGGGGGGAGTGTGGGGCGGTTGTCCGGAGACTATTACATTTGGACAAACCACGTCGCGATTCAATCTGCCCCAATTCTGATAAATGCTTGTTTAAATTATGTCCGTTTCCTGGAAACAGATATCATCTTTTGGTTGCTTCTTGTGTGTGGCTGCAGCTGCAGCTGCAGCTCTCAACTCTGTCTGGATGGCATCAGATGAGACAGAAGTCCGGGGGACAAACAGGCGGTCCGTTCACAGGACGGAGCTGCAACGATGGGATGCGGTCTACAGGATGCACTGCACATTTAGACAAACGCTTGAGTCCATGAAAGTGTCACGATGCCGCTTTGCTCAGCCACCTGATTGAGAAAAAAGGTACCAGACCCTCAAAAATGGGAGTAACAACTGCGTCAGGAATCGTCGATCAGATACCCTCCCCCCCCCCCGGAACACAGCAGCAGTGGATCATAGAACAGACAGTAAATTGCATGAAGGCAGGGATCCTGCCGCACTCAGTAATCCACCAAACCGCCTGACATTCGGAGTTTGACTGTAGATACGAAAGCATCGTGTGACAGAGAAAAACCCTGTGGTTCATCTCCATTGTCAATGGCATATCTCTTCGGACACGTGAACTGATGCGATTTGAATGATGATCACGCCCCCCTCGGGGGGTAGCAGATCTGACAAGGATCATTGGGGAAACTATCTTTGCGGCCCTGGTCCGGAAACAGCGGGGGGGGGGGGGCGTGGGTTACGCACACGGATCGGGCCCGGCAATCCACACCGGGGCCGCAGGATCACGCGTCCCTCTCGGGATCTAGCCACATGATGCGGCGGGAGGGATGTGACGGGCCGCCGTGTGTGCGGCATGCAAATGGAAGGGGGCGTGGGGGGGGGCAGGGGCAACTGCGGCGACGGAAGCGGACTCGAGTCTGCCACTGCCTTCACACTTGGCCTGCAAATCGGACACATGGACCACTGCAGTGAGGGGCACTGCGTTCACGACGCGCAGCACTGCGATGCCGTGCCAGTCGGTCCGCTCTTGCTCTCGCTTGTGGCGGTCCGTTGAATGGTGCCCTCAGGGGACTCTGTTTGCCGGGGGCAGTGCTCAGGGCTGTCCGGTTCGTCAGGGTGGGGGCCCGTCCTCCACGTGTATTTGCTGTACCCCCGCGGTGCCCCACATGCATCCGCGTAACCCACGCGATGTGGGGTACCATACCCCACGGTGCTGCAGGCGCCTCCTCGAGCTGGGGCTGTCCGTCTTCCTACGCCGATTCTTGTTCCCTCGTGGGGTGCACTTGGCCTCTACGCACACGCAAATCCGCAGATCGGTCGTGCTGAGAGCCGGCGCGGGTCAATAACCGCCGCCGGTCAATAACCGCCGCCGGTAAATAAAACCGTCGGTTAACAACCGCTGTCGATCCCTATCCAGCATCGCGCAATAGCCGGCGCCGGTGTAAATCCTGCCGTGGCTGCCGTCGGCCTGGCAGCCACCGCGGGAGGTCCTCAAGCCCGCCGTCTGTGGCAATGACAGAGGGAAACGTCCATGACCCAAATCCGGGTCTCCGGGTCACCCCCCCGATGCATCAGCCTAACAGTCATCGACTTGCACTATTCCCGGGCAGTGACAGCTCGAGTGATAGGCCCGGGGAGAGCACACCGGAGACCCGGGGTCCGGGGAGGGAGGAACCGCGTTCAAGGGGTAGCCGCACTGGGGCTTCCAGAGGCCGTTGGACAGCCGGCGCTCCAGGCGGGCCGCGTACAGGTCCGCGCTGTGGGCGCGCACGTACGCCTCAAGCGAGGCGCACGCGGCCTCCAGATCGGCCGCCGCGACGATCTGCCCGAACGCCGCGTCCCACGAGGGGGCGTCCGGGGGCCCGGCCGGTCGCGCGGGCCCCTCGAGCTGGTACATCCACTCGCCGTCCTCGAGCTCCTTGGGGCCCTGCAGGAGGTACACCCGGACGCTCTTGGCTGGGGCGGGGGTGGGTAGGTAGAGGAGGTCGACGACGCGGGTGTGGAACGTGAAGTGGATGCGGCTGTGCAGGGCCTCGTCCAGGAACACGACCCCTCGCTCCGGGGCGTGCAGGTGGGCCAGCACCGCGGCGACTTTGGCGGCGTCCCCGACCGTGACCATGCTCTTGAAGTGCGCGTAGCCGCAGCTCGCGGCGCTCACCATCCCTGCCGCCAGGCCCATCTGCGTGGCGACCCGCGGCGTGACCTCCCACCGCAGCCGCCGCTGCAGCGTCAGCGCCGCGGTGGCGGCGACCGCCGCGGCGTCGGGGCACACGATGTGGGCGTTGAAGGACACGAGGACCTGAGGGAATGCGGTGTGAACTATGTTGCGTTTTTGTTTTTTTGGCCAGACCACGATGAGCTGGCGTAGCCTGCTCACTTTACAGTACTTTACAGTACTCGAGACAACCCCTCGGAATCAAGGTTCAGAGCTGTTCGGTGCTCCGATGATCCCACAAATGACTGTGGCAGCGGATCTGACACGTCGTGAGGATTGGCTGCATTTGAAACCAGGTTATGCGGTGGGAGACTGCCACACCCTTACGCTTCCCGGTGTGCATGAGGCATGATGAGGCTGTAGGCTGAAAAAGACAGCGTTGTGAAGATTGAAGGCTGAGATGAATCAGTGGGTTGCATTGAATGGGGCATGAACTATGTTGCAAGCGCTTGCAAGGGGCTGTGAAAAGGTTGAAGATTCCTTCAAGATTTTGGTCTGCCATGCCTTCGCAATGAGAAAATAGACCAATATATGTGGAGTATTGGAGACGGCCGCAAGAGGTAGTGCATGTGCTTCGTATGCCGTACCATTCGTCGCTGCCCATGCAATGTTCGTATTTCACCGCGAAAATTGCTGCCCGTGTGTGTAATGTTATCCCCAGTCTGAATCTGCGTGTTATTTGGAAGCCGATGCGCAATTTGCGACGATCTTTTCACCATTTTCGCATCAGGACTCTGTGAGATGTCGTACAAGACAGAAGCGGCGCACGAGGCGCAGCATCGGCGGACCTCACGGGTCAGGTAGCGCCTTCAGCGGAGTACTCTCATGTACTTTCAGTGATGGAGAGTTTGGATCCGTGTGTTCGCAGTACGAATTGCGCCTGTGCTGCGATAATGCGTGAGCGCTGAGATATGCGTGGCAAGGCAACCATTTTGATGAATTTTGAACCCCTTGGAATTTAGCTGATTGCCGGGTTGGCCATGTAGATGTGATGCAGCCATTTTGCATCATAGGACCCATGTGCACATCAACCCTAAATCTATATCAATTCCTAAGGGGGTGGGTGGGGATTTTTGAGTCATTTTGACGATCCCCCCCCCCCCCCCGCAAAAAAAATGGGTGTTTCCCATCCACGGGATGTCATTTGCATCCCATGCACATTGGTGCACATGGTTGCTTGTCGGTTGAATAGGGCCCATTTCGTGCCAAAACGCTTTCCAACTGGACACTCAGTAGTGTTTCTGTTTTGTTTCCAACGCTTTGGTCTCAGACCATGTGGTGTTGCCCTTGCCGTTGAGGGTATCGATTGGACCCCTGGCACCCTTACAGGACCTGGTCCCCGATGACGGCGTCGACGTTCCCGCGGGCCCGGGCGACGGTGGAGTGCACCACCGCCAGGTACACGTCGAAGAGGTCCTTCAGCTGGTCCTCCGCGAGGGTGATGGCCGTGGCCTTGAAGTGGAGGACGTTCACCACCAGCAGCGCCGCGAAGCGGTTGAGCACGCGGGTGGGGGGGGGCGCTTCCGCGGCGGCGCTGGCCAGCCCGAGGGGCAGCGAGGGGGCCCGCTCCGGGGGCGGCCCCGCGGGGGACGGGGTCCGGGACGAGCCCGCGCTGTCGGTGCCCATGTCGTCGTCGACGTGGAACAGGCCGGCGGGCATGAAGCTCTTGACGTGCACGAGGCGCTGCACCATCAGCGCCGCCATGGCCCTGCAGCCGCGCCACCTCCGTCACCCGCGAGCCCCGCGGCACCTCCAGGCACTCGAAGCGCAGCGCCACCACCTCCTCCATGACCCCGATCACCCCCGCGAGCCGCCGCGTGAGCGACACGGTCCCCAGGGCGCCGACGAGCAGCACCGCCCCGAGAAGGCCCACCACCGCCGCCGCCGTCCGCAGGGCGTTGCTGTCGAGGAGCTGCAGGCCGCGGGCCCGGCTCGCGGCGACGGCGGCGCGCTGCGCGTCGCGCGCGCGGTGCAGCTGCCCCACGAGCTCCGCCTCGGCCCGGCCGATGGCGTCGCGCACCGCCGCGTCGGCGGCGGCCAGGCCCGCGCGGGCCGCGGCGGTGGTGGCGTCGAGCTCCGCCAGCGCCTGGGCCTCCGCGCGCGCGATGCCGCCCAGGACCTCCTCCTCCGACATGCCCACGATCACCAGATACGAGAGGGTCTCGAAGCGCGACGGGAAGATGTCCCAGAGGTACCCCTCCAGCGCCACGTGCGTCCGCCCGGTCAGCGCGCCCTGGCGCGGCTGCAGCCACCGGCCGACGGCCCGCGTCGGGGCGTCGGCCGAGTCCCAGAGGGACAGCGTCTGGAGCTCCGGCCCCCCCTCCGCGTCGGCGACGAGGGCCGCACTGTTGCCGGTCCGGGTCCCGAGCAGCGTCAGCGCCGGGCCGTCCAGCACGACGCACATCCGCGTCGTCGGGGGCGCGGGGTACCCCCGCAGCACCGCGTCCAGCGCCGAGAAGTAGAAGGACACGGCGGAGACGCCCACGCGCCGCCGCGGGCCCGACGTGGCGTTGTAGACGGGGAGGGAGAGCGTGACCACGGGGCAGGGCGGGCGGCCCCACGACGGCTGCACGCGCGACACGACGGGCGCGGGCGGCGCGCCGGGGGCCGCCTCCGGGACCTGGTACCAGAACCGGCAGCGGGGGTCGTACCCGCACCGGCCCCGGTCGCAGCGCTCGGCCGCCGGCCGCGCGGCGCAGTCCGGGGCGATGGACGCGCTGGCGCGCGCCGGGGGCTCGGTCAGGCACCGCTGCCTCCAGCCGGGGCCGTACCGCCGCCAGATGAACGGGGTCGTGCCCACGGCCCGCGTGCCGTCGGGGCGGGTGTAGTTGGCGTTCAGGTACACGTACGCCCCACACCAGTTCGGCGGGTGGGAGCACCCGCACCAGTACACGCGCCCGTGCGCCTCCGTGCCCAGGAACAGCGGGAACGCGGCGTCGCGGCTGTCGGCGATGTCGCACAGCATCTGGAGGATGGCGCAGTCCCCGGGCAGCACCGCCCCGGCGTACTCGTAGCGCGGCAGGGCCCAGTCGCCGAACCCGTTGTGGTAGTTCTGCGCCACCAGCGCGTTGGACTTCGCCGGGGCCTCCAGGAGCGAGCGGAGCGTGGCCTCCAGATTGTGGACGAGCTCCAGGCGGAAGGCGGAGGCGTACGTGGCCGTGACACGGGCCGTCTCGTTGTTGACGCCGGTGAAGAGATCGCGGAACTTGTGCAGCAGGTCGTCCACCTGCAGGCGCTGTTGGGCACGGGCATCGCTGACCAAAGAGATGGTGTGGGCCGTGCTGCTGTTCGCGACGGCGCGGATGCTTTCGGATTGGTTCTCCGCCAACTCACGGAAGCGCCTCGCAATGGACTTGATGGTTTGATGGGACGCGGAATACGTGAGCGCACATGCGGTGATGGAGCTGCTGATGACGGCGACGGAAAGCACAGAGACAAAGAGGATGGACAGCTTCACGGTACAATGCATTGAACTGCAACCAGCAGCTGTGTGAATGAAGGTGGCAGAGTAAACAAGAAGTTTCTACTGTGGCACTGGCTGTGGACCCAAGGGCGGGCCGGGGGGTGGAGGTGAATCATGGCGGGGATTTGGATTGCTCCAAGGGGGGGGTGGGGGCGGGGGTGGGTAGGGGGGGGGGGGCTGGGCAGGGGGGTGAGGAGGAGGAGGGAGGGAGGGAGGGAGGGAGGGAGGTGGTAAGCCATGGAGACTACCTGAATCAGAACGCAGGGGAAGGGCGTAAGGCGGCGCAGGGAGCCACACGGGAAGAGGTGGGTAGGGAGGGGGGAGACAAGGGAAGGGGGTGGGGGACAAGAAACAGGGCTCCACGCGGATCCCTTTTTTCAAGTGGAATATTGGGCTGTTGCTTGGCTTCTGGTTGCCTCCGCAGAGATGGCGTGGGATATGTAACCATGGTACCATAAATCAGCATCTGGAATTTCTGGGGTCTACAGGGGGGGTGGTTAGACCTGAGTGGGGGGGTTATTATGGTAAAATTACCCCCTGTTGTATTGCCCGTCACCCGCCCTATTGTTTGTCCCAGTCACAATGGCAGATAGTGTGTTGCCGAGCCCATTTTCCCCGCCCAGAGCTTCTGCCAGCCCCGGCTCCAGCTCCTCCTCTTCCCAGGGGAGCTGACTTTCACATGACTGTGCGACAGTTGGTTGTGAAACCTCAATCCGGTGCAGTGCTTGTTCTGTGTGTTCAGTTCTGAGGCACAGTTCTGAGGGCAGTTTGATGATCTGGAATTTGTGGGGCCCTGTAGAGAGGGGGGGGGGGGTAACCTGGGGGGTTGTAAGGGGGGGGGGCTTTAATGGGGGGGTGTTTAGCATAATGCATACAGGGGCAATGACTCCTTCACAATGCACCGAAATGCCAGCGACACCGCAGATAATATTCGGATTGTGGTGAACAGGCCCGCGCCAGGCAATTCATGATGAGTTCTTGATGAATTGCGAACCAGGCAACTCTACCAATAACAAACACAAGACATCCACACTGCATTTCAGTGTATCGTGTAGTATTAGCATGAGGCATAACGGGGCGGGGGGCTTGGAGGGAGGGAGGGCGGTGAGAGGATGCCAAGACAGTATTGCAGGGCAGCCTCATAGGGTGAGCGTGTTCCCATTGAGTGCCTTGATCCCACTATCTGCACGATCCAACAAATTATGCTTGCTTGTGACAGCACAACACCTCAACACAGTATGTGCACCAAAAACATATCCCCACCCTATGTCTCAAACATCATGCCTCACAGCATCAAATCTCACAACAAAGGCCTTGCAGCACCATGTGTCACAACATGGAATACGAGAAGCAATGGGCACATTTGCGTGTGCATGCATGGTTTTGCGAGAGCACACTCCAAGCCGTCCATGCATGGAGGTGAGAAGAGGGGTGCGTGAATAATGAAAAAAAGGGTTCATACTAGTTGGAACATGAGGTGTCAGGTTGTGCTTGTCTTTATTCCAGGGGAAATGGGATATGGGGGGAATGTTTGTGCGGTGCGCGCCATGCGCGCCACTTTTGTACTAAGTATCCTGACTTTGACCCCAGATCTACCCTCCCCTAGAGCAGTCCCCCAGGCAGACACCAGAACTACCCGCTCCACCTGACATCCCGCTCAACTTCCTGCTAACAAATGGGGAAAAAGAAAAACCGGGGGAAAATGGGGGGAAAGGGCGCAGAATGGGGGAAGATGGGGGGAAATGGGGTAATGTGGGGGAAAATGGGGCGGGGGGGTGCAACAAGCAGGGGGGAAATTGTCCATTGACCCAAAAAAGTGGCAAAAATTGAATTCAGAACATAGCAGAACATGTTGCAGTATCACTGTGACTGTGATACTGTGCCACATAGAGCCCATGTACTCTTGGGGATGGCCCGGTCATGGCACATACAACACCACAACCAATGGGGCGCAACCCCCGTACCCTGGCGGCTATTGCAGACCGAGGAGTGTATGCACTATGCCCACATATGAGTTGAACAGATGGCATGAATATACAGTGCACCAAATTGCACAACACTCACCGGCTACACCCATTTCCCTCCCATTTCCCCCCATTTCCCCC
This sequence comes from Eutreptiella sp. 'Long Island Sound 2002', assembly GCA_964036045.1. Lineage (NCBI taxonomy): Eukaryota > Euglenozoa > Euglenophyceae > Eutreptiales > Eutreptiaceae > Eutreptiella > Eutreptiella sp. 'Long Island Sound 2002'. The sequence continues at coordinate 173,370,496 of OZ038379.1, forward strand.
CATTTTCCCCATTTCCCCCCATTTTCCCTCAGACACTTCGCTCAATACACCCCTCCCCCCTCCTCCCATGGGGTACAAAAAGTAGGTTTTTTGGGCTTCTCATGCAGAGTTGCCCCCATTTTCCCACAAAAAACCAAAAATTTCTCCAGCAAATCCCATTCCCCCCCGTTTTCCCTACATTCGCCACACTTCCTGCTAACTTCCGGAAGCAGGGCGTTAGTGGCCCTACCCAAGTAGACCAGAGTGAACCGCAAACCTTCCCTACAAAGCATGTTGCATAAGGCGAAATAGCAATTCAACATCAATGCATATCACTTCTCCTGTGCCCAACAAATGATATTATTACCACAAGTGTGGGCATCAATACATTCAGCACAATAATGCTCCTCGCATTGACCACAAACTGTGATGGTGGAGCACTTTTGACAACACAACGCACACACGTCTGCCTCATCCTCTCCCTCATCTTGCGTGGTGGCTGAATCGCTTTCATCAATTCAAATATGAGGCTACACCAAAAACACCCTCCCACCCAACTTGCGTCTGCCACAATAAGCAAAGGCTTGGTGGAAGCCTACAATAGCTGCATAAACCCCACGATCTCGGGTTCCTTGATGTAGGGGGGTGTCAAAATGGCGGCATAAAACATACTGTCCCAAGATCTCTAGCACAAAGAAGATTCAAAATTGTTACATAGCCCCCGCCTTCTTGGGGTCCCAGGGCAGGGAGGCATACAGCAGAGAGACAACCTCTGCAGCCCCAGGTTCTAGGTTCTGCGGTGTTTGGAGGCATACAATCTTGCGTGTGGCTCCAAGAGGACAGAGGATATGTAGCCACAGTGTGTGTGGCATCGGCTGTGGCCCCAAGATGGCAGATATGTCGCCGCCACCCCCCATCACCCACCCCAACCACACACTTGTCCAATAAATGGCATATCCAAGGAACGGAGGCTGAAGATAGCGCATTACGATGTTTGTATTGATTTGGGACCTATTGTAATGCTACCCTCTTTTGTCGATGTAGGCCAGGAGTTGGTTGTTTTGTTAAGTGACAGCAGTACCACTGTGATCTCACTGACTGTCCTCAAACCGTTTGGCTCCCATTCGCGTTGTTGTCAGTTGAGGGCAACGGGTGGAAGCAGTACCCCACGCTGGAATTTTTTTGTTTCTTTCGCCGTCTGCCCACTGCTGCAAACCAGTGCTGCCCTTAAGAACACTCCAGAACCTTGCAACTACCTGTACCACCCTGAACAAGCCTCCACAAGCCTGCACAGCCCTCAACAACCTCCCACATCCCTGCTGATCCCTCATCCCTCCACAACCCTCACCCCTCTTGAACCCTCTATAACCCAGCACAGCCTGCAACAATGCCTGAAGACCCTACAAAGCCCTCAGCACCTGTCCACAACCCACAATCCTTCAGCAACTTGTTGTCTGGTCTGCTGATTCGCTCAGTCTGTTTCTCTCAGACAGAACATGAACCAAAGTGGACCCTGGACACCCCAAAAGACATGCCCCAACAGTATCAACACATATCCATTGAAAACAGAGGGAGCTTGACGCACCAAAACACACTTGTAGTGGTCTATGCTCTCATTACTCTGCATTTCCTTCTTGTTTTGGGGGTCCCAAAACGGCTGGGCTTGCGCACAGCGCACGCACAGGGCACAGTGCACTCCCACAGGCAATGCAGTAGACAACTGATGCAAAGCCAACAAAATCATAAGACTCGTATGTTTCTGGTGATCATGCATATCCAGTGGGTACCTCCCTATGCCTTTGATTTTTCGTACTGGACGGTAGATAACACCAAAAAGCAGCACGATCCAGGTGTTCAGCCAGAGGCAAAAGCAGGGCAGGATTAGAACCTGAGAACAGGGGACAGGGTCTAGGACCCGAAGGTTGTGTACAAAAAAGGTACAGGAAAACCACTCCCTCAGAAAAACTTTGGTCATAGGGGGGGGGGGTTGTGGCTGCGAGGGGAGAGGCTCCTGGAACATCAATACTTCCTCTGCAAAGGTCAACCAGGTTAGAAGCACACAGGATGTCTGGATGCCAGGATGACGGATGGGGATATGTCTGCAAGAGGGGAGGGAAGACGGCTGGCAGAGCGCGAGTCACAGCAAGGGAGGGGCAGGTGTGGGCCGCAGATTCTGACCACACACTGTCGTCGACTGGTGGACTACCTCCTGAGTGGAGCTGCAATCCCGAGTTCGGCTCTTCCTCCCACTCCCATGGGCCCCGGACAGCCAGTGGTCGACTGTGAACCTGCCGCAAGCGGCGGAAACATGAGTTCACCTCCAAAGGAATCAAGGCCGATGACCTCAAATGAAGTCAGATATGAATCTGCTTCACGAGCAGTACCCACGTACTCCCCTTGTCACTTGACTGTGCCCGGCATTTGGCACAATAAACCGTAAACGCCTGCACTGCTATGGCTCTGTGGAAGTGATCCGGCCCCGCGGTCAGTGATGTGTGGTCAAGAGGACATACAGACATACAAAACGTGCGATGATATGTGGCACTGCGGACAGCATGGGCATACGGAACGAAATGCAACGGGGTGGCAGGGGATGCAGGGGCGACGGGGCACACTGCGCAGCGCTGGTCCACCGTCGCACTGCACGTGCACGGCGCGGTGGAGCAGCCCGTGGACACCCATTCCTGGAAATTGGCTGCAGAAGACAAGACCCGACCTCCCCTTCCATCGATCAGGGCATCGCCAAAAACACACAACAGAAACGGGACGCAACCTCCACTTCTGTCGAACTGGACATGGCACCAACGCACATTAAGCCGTGACCCAAAGTATCCTTCCATCGGGCATCGCACCAAAAGGAGAGGTCCGGAGCCGAGGGTGGCGCACTCATCGCCTCGGGGAGGCAGTTGTCCTGCAGCTGCATCTGCCGCGTCGCCCATCGCATGTGTGCGCGACGCACGCGCGCCGACCCGGCAATCAACAAACGGGGAAGCCTGAAAAGAGAGAGATGGAGAGAGAGACATCGCGACTCAGCTGTGATCTCCGTAATAATAGGGTCCTGTGGCTGGCCCAACAGTTGTTGATATTCGGTGAGACTGCCAACGCTAAGCTCCACCACGACATCCAGCCGCTGGATGCAAATATGCCAGAGGAAGCACACGGCCCATCCGCTGCAGGCCATGCGCCGAGTCAGATTTGGCGGATTCCCTATGATGCGGTGGCGCCAGCCCGGACTTTGTTGAAGCCAAGACGCCCACCCGCGTTCAGTGGGGGCGTCCTTGCACTGCGCGCTACTTTTACACCAGGTTCCCCCCGAAGAGCCCCCAGGCACACCCCTTCCAAACGCCCCTAAATTTAGGTCACCCAAACTACCGTAGCTGAAGACAAATGCAAGCTGCCTTCCCTTTATATCAGACATCATACAGAATGCGGAAAGCCACACACATATCCTCTTTTCTGTTCTTTTGAAAGCTCACTCACCCTACCACTAGACCGGGGGGCAAAGTGGCTTGCAAGAGGGAATCCACGTCAACCTCCGTTTTCCACTTGTGGTACAACCACGCATCCTCATCAGCAGGGGTGCGGCATTCGACTGTGGTCAGGCAAAAAGCGGGGAGTCCGTCACGTCAACTCGAGGGGCCAGGCCAAAGCATGGGAGTCCATCACCCCAACTCAAGGGCCCACACACCAAAGCGTGGGAGTCCATGGTGAAGACGAGCAAAAAAGGTGTGAAAAGAGGTGGAAATCGGTGAAATTGGGTGAAAATCCAAAAATGCCATATCCCCAACGTGGAACAAGCATCAAAACCTATGCTAGGGGCAACAATGATGCTCCTAGTATCTCAAAGTATGGGTCTCTAGTACGGCCAGGCGCCCAAATAGTTGCACTGTGCGTGCACTGCGCTGAGTGCACCCCCAGTATGCGAGGGCCCTGGAAGGGACCAGCTCGCCGTGTTGGGGGCACCGGCCTTTGGGAGGGCATTGAAGTCCCTGGGCAGGGCACGGGAACGGAACGCGGGCATGTCCGTCAGGGAGCGTAGCTCATCGGGTAAATGCCCACAGGCCCCAGATTCGACGGAAGACATGGGCGGCGAATGGATGCAGTTTCCACTTCCAGTGAGGTTAGGGGGGCTGAGGTGAGGGGGGGGGCATCAGGGCCGAGCACTGACCTCCGCCCTCCAGCGCAGACCTCATGACAGCGACCGAGGCCACAGGTACGGGTCAGAGGGTTAGAGCCCATACTTCGGGGTGGTGCCGAGGCGGGACTGGGAGCGGGCGAGAGGAATGCGCGGGGGAGGGGTCAGGGGGGCCGACCCTCGAGGGTGGGCGCCCGCACCGATGGTACATGGGGGACATGCAGCGGGACTGCGCACGGGGGTCGAAAGCGAGGGATCCGGTCGCCGCGGCACCGGACGGCCCCGGGTCTGGGGCGGAACAAGGAATGTACAGGGTCAGCGGCACGGGGGTGCCCCGCTTGAGACGGACGCACGCGCCGCGGCACGCGCACAGAGCCGCGCTTACCCACACAGAACGCCATCCGTGAGGACCGCCAGGGGCCGTGTGAGCGACCTCCCGCGAAGCAATCGGCAACGTCGCGTGGCACAAGGGGTGCTGCTCGTGGCACGAGCACGGGCACGGGCAGGCACGCACGCAGAGGCGCGCGCACACACAGACACACAGACACACACGTACGCACGCACACAAACGAGCACCGCGGAAGCAGAACACAAAAAGGAATCCCAGCGGCAGACAAGAACAAACCGCATTCCTTTGGAGGCGCGAGCGCGCGGCGGTTCACACACAAACATGTAACAACGCACGCACCCACGCCGACCCTCATCGTGGGCCGATCATGGGTGACCGAGAAATGGGACCTGGTGTCCAAGGGGAGGGGGGGCAAAAAGAACCCCCGTTTGGGGGGGTTGAAACCCACACATATTTTGGAACCTCCAGATTGTGTGCGGGTCCCGCGGGGCTGCAGGGTCCAGGGCTGTACGCACAAGCTCAGGCATGGGAAGGTCCACCCACACGGCTACAACGTGAGAACTACGCTATATCCGCTTCTGTGTGTGCAAAGGCCACATCAGCCGGAGGCCACCTGCTTCTGAAGCAGCATGCAGCAAGAGCGGCCGCACGCACGTGTGCGCCCACCTCCCCAGGGGCGCGCAACCATCAACTTGCATATATATGCAAGACCCTCATTGCGGCACAAGGCTGGCCAAAGACTTCTTCACTGCGGAACGGTGCAGTATCTCCGCCCATGCTTCACCCTCCCCGGCCCTATGAGCATCGGCAGCTATGAATGCTGCAGCTGGCGATACCCCTTGCAAGGGATGCAGCGCATGGGGCTTATCCAGAGGAGCTCCTGAAAGAACACAGAAACAAGGTCAGCCAACCTTCGCCGTCCTGCATGTTCACCCCAACGACTCCCTTTAGTACTGCCTTCAACATGCCACACTACACAAGGCCAGAACAGAGCACTGAAGCATTACTGGCAAGGGACTGCTACTCGAACTGCCTGTCCATACAACAACGACCAGTTGATTGGCGCACCATTAAGCTGAGGTCTGACGGAGCGCCGAAAGTACAGTGCTCCGATGTGTTGTTTACGACGAGTGGACTGATTTGTGGTCCGCCATACAGGGGTACTTGGGAGCTTTGAAGCGCGTAAATGTTCATCAGCTTTTCAAGATTCAGCGTGCACTGATCTACTAAGGTCAAACTCCGCATTCCACCTTGTTCCCCTCCCGGCCCCGCCGCCAATACCCAAACCCAACCCCAAGGCCACGCCAAAACCCATCCCCAAGCAATTGTCGGTTGCAAGTTTTTTTGGCGGGAGGCAGACCCAGTGGGACACAAGTGGTGTGTATTTCTGCCTTTGATTTGCCTTGCGATTGCCAGTTGCCAGTTGGTTCCAGTTTGCAGTATTTCACCTGGGAAACCGTGGTGCATGACTTCATTTGTACTGGGTTGCGTACAATCCTGCATGGGGGCCTGCATTCTTTTCTACATGAATCTATTCATCATGCACCGGAATACCAGGCGGGGGGGGGGGGGGGGTAGCGCCCGGGATCGCCTGGGGGGTTGCAGTCAATGACCCACCTGAGACTCGGCCATGCTACCCTTGGGTTGTTTGCTATGCTACGGCAGCCGAAACATGACCTCTCTCACTCGTCATATATGCCCCAGTGGTGACCGCCAAAACGTGAGGGATGGGTACAGGTTTGACCTGTGGGTTGTTACGTGTCAGCCCGTGACACTCCCTTCGTCTCCCTTCGTCCCAGTCCGTCTGCTTGGTGGCTCACAAGGCCTTGAATGGCCACCCCCCATATACGTTGGCTCGAGCTATCGTGTCACGTGGACCACCAAAGACCGGCACCTCCAGGCCTATGCTGACCTGTTGTTGCATGTGTGCCCTTTCAGATGGGCGCCACACGAACCGAAGGCCGCGTCTGTGCAGACAGCAATGATCGGCCCTAGTGGCGTCCCCGACTACCAGACCAAACATTGGGGGACGCTGCATGTTTTTGGTCAGGGGAGGAAGGAGGTCGGTGACGGTGGAGGAGGTCTGCTGGTACTTCCCAATCGGTTACCACCTGCCGTTGGTCGTGCCATCATCATATGTGGCGTGCGAATGTTCACCAGATGGTCAGCGCGTTGGCCAAGATCATGGCACAACGTCACGGTCATCACTAGGGCATCAGGAGTATGTATCATATTGCTCGCCACAGGACCCAGGCTCAAGCATCGGAGGGTGAAATCCGGGAGAGCCTGCGTCTGAAACATGGGAACAAACCTGCAATCATTGACTGCGACAGGTGCTTGCTAAAGGCGAACGGCTGCGTGCTACTTCCCTGCAGCAAACAGGAAGCATCCTGAGGGGCCGGCACCCACGAAATCGGCAGTGAATCTAGAAATGACCCCACAACCTACATGGCTCACGCACCCAAAAACATTTGCCTCGTACTCGTGCCCGTGCCTGTGCCCGTGCCCGTGCAGCAGAGGTGCAGTTGGTGTGTATTCCGCCATCCGGGGAAACACCAAAAAAACTTGTGACGTACACTGGGACACGGGGGAACTTCTTATGGGATACAGCAGGACACAGGGGTGATGGTGTATTGCTATGGAAGGGAAATCGTGGGGTGTGTGGCAAACGGGGGATCAAAGAAGAAAATGGGAGGACTTGCGGGAAACATGGAATTGTGGGGCACTGTGGGGAAAATGGAGCGGTGGATTGGGACACACTGAGTCAAAAGAGAGCAACAATTGGGATACCTTGGGGTGATGGGAAAAGGTATCAGATACAAGAAAAAAATTGGGATACACGCTCACTGAGTCTGCCGTGCAATCCTGACGCACCCTCCATGGGCCCCAGGCACAAGCGGGACAAAGAAGAGGCAAAGGTGGTGCAGAAAAGGGCGAAGGACAGCGGAGTACTGTGGCCAACGCGTCTGCTCACCTCCCTCCTCACGTCCCACCTCAACACTCTCTGCCCTTCGTTTGATCACAAATCACCAGGCCAACAGCAAACAACCGCCTTCATGCAAAAGGTGCCGATTGGCGGTTGCGGTGACGCGGAAAGACTCACGGAGGCCTACCATAACATGACGTGTTGTCCGCCCCCCCCAAAAAAGAGGCAGCAGCAGGTGGCCGCTTTCTGCCTTCGACTGGGGCCAGGACTTTGCCCTCTGAAAAGAAACGATTGTCGTGTCCCATTTGGTGCAATTGCTGGCCTTTCACCGCCAACATACTTCAGTTGAGCGCAAGGCAACGTCGGTAAACCGCCAATCGCCAAACAAGGAAGGCCCAGGGAAGTTTCTGAACACAACGGTTTGCCCCTTCGGGCACCCTCAGTTCATCACACCCCTCCACCCTGTTCTCGACTTCCGTGATAGGGTGCAGCCCACGCCGAAGTAGCCCGGGCGTTGCGAAGCCGCACGCCCAAAGCGATGACACAGCACAATTCGTACAAATCGCAAGCGGACCCTCTGCGCAACGCTTGGCCCGAGTGCCCCTCCCCTGGCTGCATCCCCCACCTCAACCTCTTACTGACTACCTGATGCGCCCTGTAGAGGCCACTCAGAGGCTGGGTCGTGGGGTAGTCGCGAGTCATGGACAACATCGAGGGCTCTGGCCCCGGGTACGTTTGGTTCAGCGCCACCAGACTTGAGCTTGCGGGTCTCAAAGGACTGCAACAAGACAGAGAAGGAGGAATCGACTATGACATTGTGGCTGAAGGCGGTGGTGGTGTGGGGGTGTGATCCCCGGTGAGGGTGGAGGGCAGTGGTGTTGTTAGGGGTGTTGTTTGGGGTCAGGGTGGGGGGCACTGGTGGTGCGGGGGGGTGGTTTGGGGTGAGGGTTCGGGGCAATGGCGGTGTGGGAGTGTGGTTCTCCGTCTTACCTCCACCAGAGCCAAACAAATCTGGCTTCACACCTAACAACGCATCTCCAAGTAGGGTCCAGGTCACGGTGTCGGTGTACAGCAACGCTGCAGTTCAATCCACTAGCGGCTCCTCTACCTGCAAGTGTCCACCGGCCCAGTCCGCCCCCTGAGACTTTTCGGGGAAAGCAAGAACAGCCAATGGGTCTTCCCGTGGCTTCACCTCCGACTTGGAAACATCGCTGGGCTGTGCGGTATGCGTTTTATTGTGTTGGCATATACCCGGCACCACGTCACATTGCTGTCACAGGGATACACCCTAGCTTAGATAGTGTTTGCCCTAAGATCGGGCCACCCTAGATTGCAGCCATCCTTGGGCCTACCCTGGTTTCCGTTGCCCACAACTAACGGGAGACATCGCCACGGCGGCGTGAGGCATCCTCCTGGAGTTTGGTTAGTGGTGTGACACAATGCTGTGGCTCTTTGCGGGTTGTTCTGCCCCACACCGGGGCACTCTACGACCGTCTTTGCCCCACACTGGGGCGCACTGTGAACGCTTGTGCCCCATGTGGGGCGCTCTGTGAAAGTTGCTGCCCCATGCTGAGGAGCACCCTAACGTCCGTGCCCCGAATGGAGGCCGGGTTTTCGTTTCCGGATGGGGGTCGATACAGCCCTCTGGCGGGACCCCCCCCCCCAAAGGGGCTCAATTGACGGGACCCCAAAATACCCCCAAAAACGACCCGTGGACGTCCGTGGTTCCAATGGCGGTGGTACTTGTGTTTAAGGACACAAGGCTCCGGGTTAATTTCGACTACATGTATGTAGCGCCCCACCATGGCCTCCCATTAGAACCACACGAGCTAGTTAGACTCAGAGTCGCCAGTAGAGTCACGGTTAGAGTCAGCGGCAGTGTCGCCGTCGGAATCGGAGTCAAAGTCAGAGTCAGAGCTAGAGCTAGAGTTAGAGTCGGAGCTGGAGTCAGAGGTGGAGCTAGAAGAGCTCGAGCTCGAGGATGCAACCGTCGATGGTGCATAGTCAGGATTAGCCAAGCGGCTACCTGGTCCAACCTGTGCAGAGACACACTCAGGACACAACCAACAACCCGTAGGAATCTCCTAGAGAGGAGGTATTAGGCACAACTGGTGCCAACCAACCGTGGCAGAATGTGCACCCTCACAAATGAGAATGTCATTCCCATCAGATGCATCACCACTAAGGCAGTGAACACAAACAATGTCCTCATCCTCATCTACATTTTCCTCAGCCATGGATTCCTCAGGGACAGATGCGGTATCGGCAGGCAAACCCATGTAAGATCGAAGGGAATCAGCAGGGTTATGTACCCGCTGCATGAGTTCCGCCTTAGGGCCAAAGCAGCTAAGGTCCAAATAGGTGAGCAACCGTTTCAAATTTGCTACGCCGCATTGCCCAAACAACCGCGTGCAAGCGTTCAACTTCACCCTTCACACCAGGCGTAACCATGCCACACCGCCGTTTGAGGTGCTCCTCGGCCTTCGTGGGTGCAAAGGAGACAAAATTTTCGGGAAAGAAACTCCTGAAAAACGTGGATCCTAACCTTTTCACTAGTGAGAATGGTGTCTGTCAATTGAGCCCTTTTCCCACCCCCCCACCCCAGTTTTTGGGGGTTCTATTGACCCCCCCCCCCCGCGGAAGTAAAAACCCGACATGCCAAATGAGTATCTCTACCCTGCTCTGTGAATGTCTCCGCCCTCTGTTGGGGTGCTTTGTGAACATCTCGTTCCCTCACTATGGCGCTGTGAGAACGTGGTTGCCCCACGCCGAGGCATTCTTTGAATATCTCAGTCGCACGCTGGGGCATTCTGCAAATGTTCCCGCCCCACACTGGGACACTCTGTGAATGCCTCTACCCCACGTTGGGGTGCTCTGTGAATGTCTCTGCCTCATGCTTGGGCACCCTGTGAATATCTCTACAAGCGGAACGCACCCCTTGACGTCCTTAGACCCCTTGTGGGGTATGAGGACGGCTCCGCCCCTTGTTGGGGCACCCGGTTTGACTACTGAGCAACCATAACGAAGGTGTGTTTGGGGCTTGGGACTGAGATCCAGGGCATTGGGAGCCTGTTTTGCCAAAAAATCAGTCCGCCGATTTGTTGGGATTTCTTCACCGATTTGGGGGGGGGGTTCTATGTCTCCTGACATGTGCCAACTGTGCCCTCTCCGTTCTCAATGTTTTTGTTCTCAGGGACAGAAAGTGGCCTGCCATGTGCGCCCCTCCCCCCCCCTTCTGGTCCACATCTTTCTTCCGTCATAGACTCTTAGGTGCTACGCCGGGCCACCGTTCCAAGCGCCGCGGTCAAGACTGCACCCAGCTTTCATTCGCATGGTATTGTGTCTTTGAGAGGTGTAGCCAAAGAACACTGGAAACCCAAAATATCTCTCAATTTTCTCGAAAAATTTTTTGTCTCTTAGTCCGTACATGGTCCCTGAGCAGTACTATGGCAGTGCATGGCGGTGGTCCAGTGGTATATGGCGCACGCAGCATCATGAATGCCTTACAAAACGCGCTTCGTCAGTGAGTCCTCCCCTGTCGCATCCATTTTTTTCCCACATGGCTTGCAGTACAGTGCACCGTTGTTGTCATACAGACCATACTTACTGTACTTTTCAACCCTCTGTGCGGTCGTAACCTTTTTCAGCACACGGGGCTGTTTGGCCTTCTTCAAAGTGTCCGGGCGCGAAGGTTTTGCGCGCACCTTTTGACCATCTGACCCTGTGGCAGACCCTGTGGCAGCAGTAGAAGACTCTGCAACAGACGCTGAAGGCTCCACAACCCCAGATTCCACTGAATCTGTGGCCAGAGACCTGGCTGCACCAGACACAACTAGAGGAGCCGAAGGCAGTTGCAACCCAGAATCCACTGATTGGGGGGCTGATGATGAGGTGCTTGAAGAACGGCGGCTGAAGAATGCACTGGGGCGTGCACAGTGAACACACAAGTCGCAAACTGCCCCGTGACCAGCATCAGGGTACTTGTCCCGCAGAATTGATCATCAGGGGACAATGAATCCCAGGGGGCCAGAGATGTGTCTTTTTGTGGGCAGTAAAAACACTTCATGGTGCCAATTTGAACGACCAATATAGAAAGAAAAGGTACTATCCAGTGTCCCAACATAAACGATACATATCTTAGAGTGACACATCCAAATCAGGTGTCCTAGAATCCCAGAAGCCCCAACAAGTCGGCAGAACGAATCGGCAAAAGCACAGAACCCCCACAAATCGGCAGAACAAATCAGCGCAATCCAGAATCCCAACAAATTGGCAGAACAAATTGGCGAAATTGGCCGAATTCGGCCGCCGATTTGCGGGGGGCGGGGGGCGGGGGGGTTGGACATACGGCACGAGGGGTGAGCCACGTTGGCTTGCAGAGGACATCTCGTGGCCGGCGTTTAACACCGCGTGACACAAAGAGTTTTTCACTGGCCGGTGGCTGGCAACGTGTGGACAAGCTGTCCCACAGCTACCGTCCTGAGGGTTTTTATACTTGTGCCACATCACCAGGTGGTCTGGGGTGAGGGTGCGGGGCACTGGTGTTGTTGGGGGTGTGGTCGAAGGGGATGGTCTGGGGCATTGTGGCCCCCAAAGGTGGACGAGGATCCCACTCTCATTTATGCATGGCAGCCTCCCCACTCGTCCCCACCCCAGGCAACATGGTCACGTGGGAGGTCCGCCTGACCCAACGAGCCTGGGGATGCAAGCGCCCCCCGCCCGCGCGTCGGTGAGCTCCGGGGGGGGGGGGGGGGGGCTGGCTACAGTCGACACCGCACTGAGGCCGGGCATGCCCCACACTGTGCCCTTTGTCTAGAGACAGTGGTGCCCCTCAGGGCACCCACCGGTCCCCTTTGCACCCTCTGGCCTGCCCCAACAGTGGCTGGGCAAGGGCCTCAGCACGGGCACCCAAATACGATAGGGCAGGGGGGGGGGTGTCAGGAAATGGGCATCAGCCTGTCCCACTGTCCCGCTGCTCACACTTGCAGCATTCTGCCCTTTCAGGGTCCGGTCCCCGGCGTTGACACGCCGCGGTCTCACACTGTGCAGTTCCGGAGAGAGCGCCCTCGCCACCGATTGAGGAACGGGGACACAGGGCCCGGCGGTTCCGGGTCACCGATGGGCATAAGCAGTGTGCTGCACCACCGCTTGTTGGGGGCTGCATTGCAGTCCCTGGCAGTGGAACGTCTGTCCCACTGCTCACAACGGCTGCGTTCTGCCCCTGTGCCACCCCCTCCTCGACCAGCGCATGGGCCTCACGTTCACAGGACCACGTCGTTCAGGGGGCGATCTCCACCACATCCGATGTGTGGAGTTGTACCACGGAGACACGCACTGGACACCTCGGAACTCGGCTCCCTCTTGTGGCAACAGTCCCGCCCCCTCCCTGCCAAGGCCGCAGTCCACACAGCCACGGGTTGCTAGATGGTTACCAAAGCGAGGGGGGGCGGGGGGGACGCCCGATGACAATTGCCGCAGGATGGAGATGAGGCCTTGTTTGAATTCCGTCCATTTCTTGATAAAATCTGCGGGTTGAAACACCGGTGAGGACGAAAGGCTGCAGGGCCTAGTCTTGACCATTGATAATGGCGTCAGCAATTTTCGGTCAGGACATGTTTGGCTGACCCGGTCGTCACACGCAGTACGCACGGGCGTTACACACATGGAAGGCGCTGCATTTCCAGGCATTGTGCCTGATACTTCCTCACGCCTGGGGCCCAGCCACAGAGCTCGACAACTCACAACTCTGAGACGCGTCGGCCCAGGCCCACGGCAGTGCCCGACGGCCGGTCACAGACGGCAGCGGGCCCTCAACCATTCGCTGCTGACGGTCGGCGGCGACCGGACAACATTGGACCTACAAATGCTCGCAGCCACAGGGTCGGCCGGTGGACGCTGCATATCTACAGGGCCCAGACCCAACAGAACCACAAATGGGTCCTTGAGGGACGGTTGTGCGTAGGCATGGGGGTGGGGGGGATTGCAGGCAGGGAGCGTCAAAAAAAAAATCAAATCGCAGAAAATTGTGAAAATGGCGGGAAAGTTGCGGTGCCGTGACCAAACCTCCCGAAACCTTCTGCACAGGGGACACACAGGGAACCAACAAGCACGCGAGGGGGACCAAGCGGAAGCAATTGCGGGAAAATTGCAGAAAAATGTGGGACATTGCGAAAAAAAGGCAAAAAATCGCAAAATTGCAAAAAATTGCAAAAAAAAAAGGCGGACCTCAATCCCCCCACCCCCACCCCCTGGCGTAGGGCACAGACGTGATGGGCTCCGAGCAACTGCACACATGCAAATGGGGGCTGAGGTGAAGGCACAGGCCTTCCGCAGGAGGCCACGGGACACGTCGATTGGGGAGGGGCGATGCACCTGAGCTTTGTGTCGTACAGGGGCCCTGGCATGGGCTGCAGCGTGGCAGGGCCGTGGTAGGGCAGCCGATCCATCAGGGGCGACCTCGGCAGTCGGCTCGGCTGCAAGAAAGACGACGGCAACACGCGCACCAGGAGGGGGGAGGGGGGTGTGACCTAATTAAAACTCAGACCAATGCAAACCAGAGGTAATGCACTCCACAGTCAGGCATAAGTGCATCTTTATTCTCTGTGCCAAACCTGGTTGAACCAGGAGGGGGAGGTGGGGGGGGGGGGGGCAGCAGGGCACTCCTCCCTCTCATGCAAAACCAGGCCACGTGCGTCATAATACAGGAAGCCTGACCAGGAGAGGCCTGGTCCGAATCCCACGTGGGGCATTAGTAACAACGCTGGAGCCGTCCCCGGTGACCCGGTGGGCCGGCGGCGATCCAACAACGATTCGCGGGTGCGTTGGTAAAAGTAAAGGTACAGTCCTTGGGCGATCTCCAAGGCCCAGCGTCAAATTACCCTTCATCTCTCGCTGCGTCCCTTTCGGCTCGCGGGATTATAGAGTCCCCGGCGCCGAGGATCGCCACATTCCTGTTTAAGTCGCCATCGGGATTCGAATCAAGGACCTCTAGTTCAGGCGTCACGGGCATGACCGCTGAACTACGCGACCTCTCTTTCGCTGGTGCCTGGGGATTGCCCGGGGAAGGTAC